>CM069862.1:123625884-123825884 GCA_036172795.1 Pelodytes ibericus
CATGACATTTACGTTGTCATAGCAACCTTATTTATTGGGAAGCAAAGAAGCCAAGCCTGTAACAAAAAGCAAACCGAAAAAAGAGGAACAAACAGAATTCTGTAAGCAGTCCGGAAAATACAGACCATAAATGCTTTAACCAAGTACAGCTGTTTTATGATAGCTTGCAATATGTCACACTCAGAGTTATTTATATGTTCATTTTTAGATATGTTTTAAGATTATTATTAGTGCTTCCATTAACTGAAAAGTCCCTAGTTAATACAATAAGTATTATAACTGATTTATATCTACCAAAGCAACATTACAGAGGGGACATACCGTATTTTCCGGCGTATAAGACGACTGGGCGTATAAGAAGACCCAACTAAGTCATCTTATAAGCCGGAAAAATCGATCTATATTTTAGCCTTTTAGGTTAAAATATAGAGTTTTCCACCCTCCTCCCCCTTTCCTCAATCCCCAATCGCCAGTACTTACCTATTTTCTGCTCTGTCTCCCGCTGTTAAGCCGGTCTGTGGCTGTGAGGGAAGCGTTGTGAGCTCCCCTCCAGCCGCGCGGTCAATAAAGTTTTGTTTAAAAAAAAAGTTTAAACAGACTTTATTGAAGCCGCGCGGCCTGAGGGGAGCTCACAACACTTCCCTCACAGCCACGACTGGCTTAACAGCGCGAGCGGAGACAGAGCAGAAAATAGGTGAGTAAATCCCAGTACCCGGCGTATAAGACGACCCCCCAACTTTTGAGAAGTTTTTCAGGGGTTAAAAAGTCGTCTTATACTCCGGAAAATACGGTAGTAAAATTATACCCAGCACACCCAAAAAAGAATGACAAAACACACAAACTTGTTATAAAGCTTTTTTTTTTTTTTTATATATTTGATCAAGATACATCTGGCTTTAAAGTAATGGTACAAATGACATGTCTTATTATAGAGCCACTGTGATCTATGGTTCTAAAGGACCAGATTACCTATCATAGAGAAAACAAAACCTATCATTCCTGGGTTTTAAATATGAGCAAAGTATTTTTCCGGTACTCTTTATCAATGTGATCTAGTTGCCAGCTCTGAAATAAATATACTAGCCTGGTTAATGTTCATTAATGGGAAATAAACTCCTGTGTACCTTTAATAAGAAATGTGGTAGGCGACATGACAATATGTTGAGGCCTGCCAAGGATGTGACGTTTTCCAAACTCATTTTTCATGGCCGGTGATTGATGATGTAGTACTTAAACAGATGAATTAACACCAAGGTATGCGTTTTGTCCGACACATCCAACCTCCTCTCACAAACAATAATATATCTGCTTGTTAGAGGCCAACCCACTGTGCGCTGCCATCTGCCAAGATCATGCCAGACAGAGACTGAATCTATCAGAAGCACATGCCTCTCTCTTATAGAGCCTGACACTTCAATCCAAAACTCTCTGCTGTTTTCCTCTTCAGAGATTTATCTTTTTAAAGTACCAAAGCCTCTTGCCTTTTAAATTGATAGTAGTATAATCTCATGACAAGTAATACCTACATTACAAGGATGCCACACTGAAGCCTATCATGCTATACCATGTGGAATTAGCCACGTCCTATAACAATGTGATACAGCTTACTAACACATATGGACATATTCACTAAAGTCCGAGATTCGAGGCGATATTAGCGCTAATCTTGAACTCCAACCCCATGCTGACCTCACAAAATGGTAGCCCCTAAACATTTTTGTGAGATTGAGATGCAGTGAATGTACACGAAATGGAGAGGAGTGAGATTAAACTCGCATCCCATTCATTTCTATGGGGGAAGGAAAAAAACATAAATAAATAAATCCTTTATTTTTGGATGCCCCTTTTCCCTGGGCCAAAAAGGAAGATCAAGGGCGTTGGTAATCGTCGAGGGAAATTACAGAAAGGTATTATTTTTTCCATAGGGCACCCTTTGCGTACCAGGGGTTGGGCAGGGATTTTTAATGCCCCCCTCATAGCACTCAAAGCGTGTGGCATTTGGCCATCTCCTGGACCTATTTATTATAGGATGGTGGGGCAAGGCCAATTGCCCAGGCACCTATATGTATTGTCCAGCTTATGGCCCCTATTATAGGCGGGTCAGGGCTACTTGCTGTGGCATCTCATATATATATTTTAGGGGACTGGGAGCATTTAGGCAGTTTACAGCCCTGTTTACTATGGGGGGAAGTTATACCAACTTTTTCTAGATCTCCATATGTAATTTAGGGTGTGGGGGCACTTGGGTAGCTCCCTGCCCTGTTTATTATAGGGTGAGGTGCCAATGCCCCAAATGGAAAAAAGTGGGAGCGAGGCCAGGGTTCCATAAGTATTAAGTGTCCAGGGGGCCATTTGGGAAGCCCACTTACCTGGTATCTGAAGGGGTTGGGAGGCACATTATTTTTTATTTAATTATTTACATTTAATATGCAGTTATTTAACAGGTGCAATTATTTTACTGCACCCTTTCCATCTGAGACATGTCAATTAATCACATAAGCACTGCCAAGTACACAAGCCACTAACTGAACAACCCAGCAACAGCAAACTGGTTATTTTTCAGTTTGTGTGTGTGTTTGTTTATTGTCCCTGAGACTTGGTATTTGGATCTGTGGGCAGGTTTTCTGAGATTGTAATGAGCCCTCTTTCATCCGAATAACTGGGATGCAAAGTTTTGGGGGGGGTTTCCACTGAAATGTGCCTCATTTTTTTAAAATTTTTTTTTAAATCTCCCTCTGGACTACCAGAGCGCCTTAACTGAACCTATATGTGTGCTGGAAAAAAGTAAATGTATTGACTTGTAATTCCTTTTTGCAAATTATTGCTCTTAAAATCCTCCACTTGTTTTGGTTCTAATATGAAGGTATTTTGTTTTACAAAATTCAAGCTATGGGATTCCTTAATCTGTAGTCCCCCCGACCCGGCATCCTTTCATCCGCCTTTGGATCTGTCCTATTTCCAAGACGAAGCCATCTGGCAGATCTCTAACGAATGCTGTCAAGGGATTCACAGTTTCTTTTGCTCAATCAAGACCATCTTCTCTCGCTCAAAATCTTGAGTCACCAGGATGAAAAGCCCACAAGATTTAATCAGTCTACTCTACCAGCTTAATGAGAACAGCCATTTGTCATAATGGAGGCATATGGAATGCCATTCCGAACAGTTTACAAATAAAAAAATTCCAGAATGTTATACTTCGGCACATCTAGTGGAAGAAACTATGAAAAAAAAAATCACCACATTGAGTCAGCAAGCAGTTTGATCCCATCGTTTCCTTCTCAGCAGTTATCTATTATCATACATATCTGCCAGGAGAGAAAAATGCCTAATTTGCTCCTTTTAGAATCCTACCCTTAGCAGTTCCATGAACTATCCTTTTTTTGCGTAATCAGTGGTCCTAGAGTTACCACTGTTGGATAATGGATCATTTCGGATAATGTATCATTTTCAGCAATACGATATATTAAAGCTTGTAAGCACTCATAATATTGAGATATATTTATATATATACAGGATATATAAACATGGAAACATAGAGTGTGTGACAGATAACAACCATTCGGTCCTTCTAGTCTGCCCAATTTTCTAAATACATTTATTAGTCCCCAGTTCCCTATCTTGTATCTAGGATAGCCTTGCTCCTATCCCACGCATGCTTAAACTTCTTCACTGTGTTCACCTCTACCACTTACGCTGAAAGGCTATTCCATACATCCACTACCCTCTCAGTAAAGTAATCCTTCCGGATATTACTTTTAAATTGTTGCCCCTCTAATTTAAGACTATGTCCTCTAGTTGTGATAGTTTTTCTTCTTTTAAATATACTCTCTTCCTTTAATGTGTTGATTCCCTTTATGTATTTAAATGTTTCTATCATATCCCCCCTGTTACATCTTTCCTCCAAGCTATACATGTTAATACATGTTCAACCCATGAACCAGTTTAGTAGCCCTTCTCTGAACTCTCTCCAAAGTATCAATATCCCTCTGGAGATACGGTCTCCAGTACTGTGTACAATACTTCAAGTGAGGTCTCACCAGTGCTCTGTACAATATCATGAGCACTTCCCTCTTTCTACTGCTAATACCTCTCCAAAAGCAACCAAGCATTCTGCTAGCATTTCCTGCTGCTCTATTACATTGCCTACCTACCTTTAAGTCCTAAATCCCTTTCCTCAGATGTTGAGGTTAGGACTGTACCAAATATTCTATATTCTGCTTTTGGGTTTTTACTCCCAAGGTGCATTTGGCTTATCCCTCCATGAACATCAACCCGGCTGCAAATCTTTGTATTATCAGCAAAAAGACCTACTTTAACAACAAGACCTTCTGCCATATCACTAATAAAAATATTAAAGAGAATGGGTCCAAGTACAGATCCTTGAGGTACCCCACTAGTAACAAGACCTTGCATTGAATTTACTCCATTGACTAACCATTGACTAATCCATTCAACAATATTGAAATCCAAACTTAAAGATTGCAGTTTATTGATAAGCCTTCTATGTGTGACAGTGTCAAAAGCCTTACTGAAATCTAGGTAAGCAATGTCTACTGCACCACCTAGATCTATTATTTTAGTCCCAATAAAAAATCAATAAGATTAGTTTGGCATGATCTCCCTGAAGTAAACCCATGTTGTCTCTCATCTTGAAATCCATGCGATTTTAGATGTTCAACAATCCTATTCTTTATCAAGGTTTCCATTATTTTCCCCACTACTGAAGTAAGACTTACTGGTATTTAGTTGCCCGACTCTTCTTTCTTGTGAATGGGCACAATATTTGCTAATTTCCCATCTTCTGGGATTACTCCCGTTAACGATGATTGGTTAAATAAATCTTTTAACGGTTTTGCTAGTACACCACTAAGTTCTTTTAATAAGTTTGGATGTATCCCATCAGGGCCCATCAACTTATTTGTATTTACTTTAGACAGTTGAAGTAAAACTTCTTCCTCTGTAAACTTACATGCATCAAAAGATGCATGTAAAAAAGATCTTTTTCCCTAAATGAGGTCCCTTACCCTCATTTTTATTTGTAAAAACTGAGCACAAATATTCATTAAGGCAGTCTGCTAGGTCTTTATCCTCTTCTACATTGCATCCTTCTTTTGTTTTTAATCTAACTAATCATTGTTTTACATTTCTTTTCTCATTTATGGATCCAAAAAAATGTTTTATCCCCCTTTTTCACGGACTGGGCTATTTTCTCTTCTGCGTGTGCTTTGGGAGCTCTTATAGCTTGCTTTGCCTCTTTCTACCTACGCTTATAGATCTTTCTATCTTCCTCAGTCTGAGTTTTCTTATAATTACTAAATGCTAGCTTTTTATTTTTTAATATTTTGGCCACCTCTGCAGAGTACCACAGTGGTTTCTTAAATTTTTTGCTCTTACTGACAATCCTAATGGAATTATCTGTTGCTTTGAGTAGTGCAACTTTTCGATAATCGCATATCTAATTCATTTTTAAATTAAAGGACCACAGTGATTCTTCTTCTTATTATTATTAGCCCCATGCTTTCTGATCAACCACTATGCATCCCGCTGACTGTTCACTCATAAAAAATCAATGAAACGTATGAAATGCAAGATGTTGATTCATATGAATCGGAGATAATTTTGAATGGCAGTTCATGTGAACATGTGTGGGTTTTTTTTTCAGATGTCTTTGGTTTTATCCCTGTCCTGAGGCAGAACTTCCTAATTTGTTATGAAATATACTTGTGACTTAATTTTAATGCAAAAATAAGATGACAGTTCATGATCCTAATGACATATTTACTATAGAACAGCTGAAACAGGCCTAATGTTTCACAGCCTCGCAATCATTAATGACTAGATTTATGCACATTAATTATTTTACAAGTCTAATTGCACTGATCCATCAGACGTGAGAATTACCTGCTTGTCACCATTCTATTTGCCAGCAGCAGCAGCGCCATTGTATATGAGGAAGGAGATGATTTGGAGGATCCAGTGTATCAAGCTGATAAGTGACAATGTATTTCTGCTTTAAAAGTCACCAAACAAGCACAATTAATATGTGTCAAAAATCCTGCAGCGCCTGCACTTGAAAAATAATACGCTTTGCGACAATCAGACATATGACGTATTAGTGTATATCGTGAATCTGTGTTTTAACTCTCCATGCCGTCTACACATTGCCTGCACTCTAATTGCTTGGCAGGGCCTGTATGAGGCATATTACTAAATAACTATCTGCCATCTCTCATACGAGAACAGAGGCTATCAATGGAGAGGGTTCTCTAAACAGTGACACCCTAATACACACCGACCCACATCCACTCCCTTCCTTATATTCACACACTGATACAAACTACCTCCCATTGACAAACACATGTACTGATAGATACTACGAAGTTAAAAAGATGTAAAAACCCAATTTTGTGTTCTCCTTACTACTTGTCCTATAGATACACATGTACTGCAACATTACTTCCCACACACTATAATATACAGACTCCAATATACACATACGTATTGATGCACACATTACTTCTGAAACACACACATACACTAATCCGCCCCCTACTTCCCATACACACACAATTATATACACACTCATATTAAAAAACATGCACTGTTGCACTCATGGTGTACTCAATGATATACTTGGAACACACACATGCACAAGCAGACTCCTATACACAAGAGTTGGTACACACCGTATACACAAACTTGCACCCTGAAATCCATGCACACACTACTTCATGCTGGGTCCTGTACATGCTGGCTCCTGTATATCTGACACAATCCACTGTCCTGTTACATGGGAAAGTACCTGTTTTTAGATCTTTGTCCTGCAGTTTCCAACTTTCTGGGTTCACGTAGCAATATCTGTGGACTTGAATGGAGATCTACTTGACACAGAAAGTTACATATAACAGATGGGAATCATGACCTTTAATTGTGGCTGCATTATTATAAGCAATATACAAACACCGCATTGGACTCTGATCGTCTTGAGACTCCTTTTAAACTTGCTTCCATTTCGGAAATAAGATGCTCTTTGCTTCCCATGAATTTTATCTCTAGATGACTTGCAAATGATGCTTCTGAAAGTGCTGAACTCTGCTTTTATTCTGTCCTTATTAAAAATTCCCCTTGTGTACAGCCAGAACAGCACTGTTGTATAACTTAGACAAATGGTGCTTTGCTTTCCCCGATCCTCCGAATGTAATGCCCGGTGATTACTTGTCTGTGTCCAATACCAGTTCCAGCTTATCTCATTAATTAGTACATGTCACCAGCAAACCTGTAACTCTGTGATTTCTCCTGGTAACACACAATACGGAGGGATTAGAAGAAAGCCTTTGGGTGTGTTGTACAACATGAAATCCTTTCTATGGATACTTTACTGTCCTCCATATATTTTAAATTGGCCCTCTGTCAATGCTATTTTAATAACAGATTTGCACTTCCTCTCTCATGTTACTCCTTGCCTTTCTGATTTGATGCTTATTGTGTATCTTTCTAAGTCTTTGTAACTGATTTCATTAGCACAGGACTTATATGAAGCAGGGTGATTTCTATACCAAGTACAGTATTTTTAAATAATTTAACCCCTTGGAAACACATGGTGCTTGCGTTCCATATGCAAGCACCAAAATGCCCGTTTTTTGTTCTTGATCCTGACAAGGTGATCGGTAGCCAGGGACACAATTGTAGAGACCCGTTCAGGTAAAAAAATTGCCTCCTCAGGGAGGCGTGCCTGAACCCGGAAGTTCAGGCAAGGCACAAATTAGTAAAATGTAGCTGGTGTTCACTTTGGGCATTGGCTAAATTTGTCCTCTCAGTCTGGGGGCACTCAACGTGGCCTCATCTGACAGGTTGAGATCAAGCTGCAGCAGTATCCAAGCACAGCTCATCCTAGAATCTTTTTGGACCCAAAAAGTAGAACGGCATTGAACGACCAAGCATCGTGAAGAGGATAAAGAGGAACTAAACTTTGAAAGACCGCTTCACCCTGTTTTATACTGTATAAAAACACATAACAACAAACATACTTGGGAGAAGTCTTTTTGTGAAGCTGCTGCTTCACTTAGATGGTATGGCGATTATATGTACTATCTACTAGTGGTGTGTCTGTGTGTTAGTCATATATGCTGGAAGGGAGGAAAGTATTTGTGAATGGGAAAGCAAATGAAAGTGCAAACATATATGTGTACACTAATGTGAACAGTTAGGAAGAATGACAGTGAAGAAAGAAGGAGCAGACAGTCAGTGAGAAAAAGAGTGGGAGCCAGAGTCTTCCAGAAGAAGTCTGCACTGTATTAGAGGAAGGAGCAAAGAACATGTTGAAGATTCATAAATAAGTTGCTTGTTTCTGCACATTAAAATAGTAAGTATGAGGTATACTTTTAATATGGGATTTTTTAATTTTACGACTTTATCCACCGTTCGAAAAAAACTTTTTTTAAGCAGAACCAAAAGTTATTTTTTACAACGTCATCAGTGCAAGGGAGAAGTGTGCATTAGACGGTACATGCTGCTTCGACCAGGTCACAGCTACATCATTACTTATCTACTCTGCTGCTGTTCTGCGGAAAAAGAGACACGTGTTTTGATTGTCTTCCTCCTGTGTTGGAAATGGACACATCTCCATAAAAAACACATGGATGAAAGGCCATGTGTGCGGCAGAGTATCAGATGCCTTAGACATGCCCTTGACCCTCTCCATTGTATATTCCCTGTCTATGCATCTCTAGTTAAGGTTTTGGTGACTAAGTACCCATTGATAATTAACCTACAGGTACTGGCCTAGTGGAGGACCCAGTTTCTTTTTTTCTTTGCAGCCCTTCATAGTTACATACAATTTTAGGTTGAAAAAAAGACTTAACGCCCACTAAGTTCAATCCTTTTCCTTGTTTCCCACTTTTGATTCAAAAGAGGGGGGGGGGGGGGGGGAATGGGCAATTTTGAATTCTGCTTTTAATGGGGCTTTGACAGCAGGCATGTTGGTTTATATTATGGTCTGAAATCCTCCTTCACTATTCAACTATTGAATGAGAGATATATGTTCTACAAGTATGTTGGTCAGTCCCAGAAATTCTCCAATAACATGCGTTTATTTTTGTTTGGCTTCAATAGCTTTTTCTTGGAAACAGCCTTGGATGTAATTGCTACATGCACTGTTCTCTATGTAACCCCTGTGTCCATCTGTTGTCTGCAGCTTAGAACCACAATCCTTGCTCAGTTAATATCAAAAGCTTTTTTGTTCTTAATAAAACAATGCTAGTCTTAACCATTGTAATGCCAAGAGGTTGGCCAATGAATTGAATCACCAGATAAAGCAGTTAGTTAGTGCACTACCTGACAATCCTGTTTATTCCTATCAGTTGCAGATTTAATTCCAGTCAATTAACCATTCATCCTTCTGAGGTAGATAAAATAGGTCCCATTAAACTTGGTATTGGTTACATCCTAAATTAGTTGGTTAATATGGATGTCCTTCAAAATAAAGAAACCTCAGCGGCAAAGAACTTTATTGTTATAGGGATATTGTTATTCCTTCCTTTAAAAAAGGCACCTCAAAGTGTGTGGTACCCGCTCTCCTTTCTCTTTGTTGTCACCCCATGTTCCCTTCTCTGTCTCCCTTTATCTAATATCTATGTTACTGTTGTGCTAATTTCTCCATTGTGTAATTTACTGGGAAAAAAAACAGAATTAAAATGTATTTAAAAAAAATTCTCCAACATGTTTCTTCAATCTAAAGGAAAAGGCACAATTAGATAGATTGGATTCAATGTGTAAAATGTGTCATTTTAAAATTCTTATCAAGATTTTCTCAAATCTTCACTTGTATTCATTTTTTGGAAGATTGTGATGCCAGCCAGATTTTCAGAATTACGTTTGATCACAATTAGCAGTAATTAGGGCAAGAAACAACACTAGGGCAATATTTAATAAGTCTGCCCCAAGTCATCACATTGATTAGGATTTATATTAAGAGAGTTTGTATGTGCCATTGAAGCAGTTCTTATATTAAGAAGGTATTTATGAGGCCAGATGTGTAACTAGGAAATCAGAGGGCCCTAGTGAACCCCCCCCCCCTCCTTCCCCTCACACACACACATGTTTCCAGCAGCCTATCTATGCCACCCTAACCAGCCAAACTGCCTCTCTGTGCCACACTAGCCTCCAAATGACTTCTCTGCCACCCTAACCACCCCAAATCGCCTCCCAAGTTTCACATTCCTGTCTCCCTCCATCCTGTCCCACACTCCTCTTTCCTCCCAGTTTTGCAGTCTCCTCTCTCCATTCCCATTCAAATCTCTTTCCTCTATTCTTTGCTATTTCCTTTCTCCACTCCCAGCTATGCTATCCCCTTTTAACTCCGCCCCATCCAGTATAGCCTTCCTTTCTGTCCCTTGGTAGTCTGCTGTCCTTTCACCTTGTCCACATAGAGCATTAGCTTAGTAGCCAACGTGTCGCAGAATAGTGTCATGTCCTGTTTCCATGTCCCTACACCCACTCCGCAAGAACTATCCCAGTAAGTTTGAGATGTTACCAGCCATATAATTATGCAGCCACTTGCTGACAGCGTCTGACTGACATTTCAGTCCTCGGTGTGTCATGAATTTGTAAGGTAATAATTACAAACCTTGCAGGCAAATCTGTGTGCTGTGCTAGCAGTGAGGCAGATGCTGAATGCAGACTGAATGTTTGGCTCACACAGGCCACTGCTTCCACAAATTGCCCATAGATTTGCAGTGTCCAGAGTTCCACTCAAGGGATGTACACTTTCTTGTGAATGTGTCTTGTGTCACATATTTATCAGATATTGTGGTTAGCTTTTCCTATACTTTATTTTAAGCAGCAACTGTACATGTGTTTAATGAATGCTTTAGACTGCATATAAAGCACAGGAGTAAAATTGTTTCTGAATCATGCATGGCATACTGCCTATGATCTCGATCTCACGCCTTGTCATTCACCATAAAATTCTTCAACCTGTCTTAGACCATACAAACTGGGCAATGGCTAACAATGCCCACTAACGCCAGTAATTAACCGGCATCTGCTAACAGACATTGATGGATATTCACAGCATGTCTGCTGAGGAAGATTGCAGTGGATACAATATATTTTTGACAGCAAGGAACGGGGCCAATTCTTACACCTAAGCGACATCATTTTATTAGTATTCTTTCTCCGTCCCCATTCTAACATGAATTGGTGACATGTTCCAATGTGTACACTGAGCAGATTACATCCAGCTTGGTTATTGCTAATACAATTATTAAAAACAGTAGTAGGCCTTTGATGAGGTCCTCTACATAGAATTCATTTTGTCTTAAGGTGTCGTTGTTTTAGACTGTGCTACTGATGTGCCACCATAGTTACCCCAAAACATGTTATCCCAGGTATTTTGAAATATATTCACCAGCACAAACATTGTGCCCATCTTAATTTGTATCAGTTATAGGCACCTATAAAAGTAATCTCCTATACATGATTGTCAGAATTGCCCCATGATTAACCCATTCTGGTGCACAAGTCTTTTTATAACAGTTCCTTTTCTTAACTTGTGTGTAAAGTACAATTCTTAAAGATAAAGTAGCCTGTTTGTACTTTAAACTGCTGAAATGTCATGGCTATTCTTGTATTGGATCTAAAAAAGATAAATGATGTGCGCATTTATGTAGAGTAATTCTGTGATTATACACCATCCAAAGTCAAGGAACATGAATTCACAATACCTTTGAAATATACAAATATACAATTCATTGTTGAGTAACTTGTTTTAGCTCATACAATTTTAAACATATTATTTAAATTGTAAAGAATATCTAGAATTACCTGCATACATTATTGTATAATTCATTGTAATAGAGATTAGAAGTTCCCTATAGGCCAGCTTGAAATGTTTGTTGGGCTGTGACTTTTTTATGAATTGCAATACTTTTCCCAATTCTTTCTCCTAGGAAGAAATAACAAAATGTATTCACAATAAAGAAAAACTTGTTTCACTTTAAAAAAAAAAAAAAGGTGTCAGTTCATTAAAAGTTTTTTAAATTCTGTGAACTCAATAATTTCCATGGCAGGAATGAAAAATGTCAACCCTTTTTTATTTCCAATAATGCACCACACTAATGACTTCCTGCTTCAGTAACGCTGTTCTAGTCTATGGGGGAGACTGACCTGTTACAAGCTCGTTTTAATTGGGTCCCAAGGTTTCCTAAATTAATCGACTCAGGGGAAGCAATACTATTTTGAATTCTAATCATATTTTAGGTTTTGAATAACGTCCACCACATCTGAGAATCAGCTGATACAAACCTGCAGTCCATTAAAACGTGAAGTAAGTGGAATATATTGTCTCACTCCGCAACATGGTCCACTACACATATTATTCAATACACTTTAATTTCTCTCTTCAGTTGTGTTTGTATCATTTTATTAGTTTTGCTATATACAATTTATTGCATCTATGTCCTTTTCATAAAAGTATAGTGTTTTACTTGCTAAGCAATTTTCAGAATAAGCATATGAAATGGAATACTATAGGTAAGATCTTATCAGTGCTATAACTACCTCTCTCTATGTTTGGCACTGGGAAGGGCAGCAGTCTTGAATAAAATGTGATGTTTATTAAGATAACAGTTAAAACATACTTAGCTTTGGTTGATAATTCAGGAATTTCGCTTGCAAAGCATTCACAAAGTCGTGTCATCATAAAGATGGCTCAATGGTGTTGTTCTTAACTCTGCAACAGCTTGGTACATGGCAGGAACAGCATTTGAGTATAAAAAGCATTATCTTGTAATTGCATATAATTATGTGCTCATTGGATATTGATACATCTATATGTAACATAGGGGGTTATATATAACCACATCACATAAGCCTATGAATAAATCAGACTCCCGACAATTTGATGGAGTCTGGTCTACCTCCGCCGGTAAGCTACTTCCTGATTGTGCCGGCACTCACTCTACTGGTGCAGCCAATGTGTTGGAGAACCTCTGCCAACCATTGTTTGGCAGAGGTACTTCTCTCATACACTTACAATTGGGAGTTATAAAAAGGCACAACCACCCTTATACATTTCAAATGGCAGGAATTTTTATACATTACCCCCAAAATGTCAGGATCATATATATATATATATATATATATATATATTATATACACAACAAAGGATTATCACATATTGTGGAAGATTGAAACATTCCCATGAAACTCCTAAGACTGGTGATTTCTCACAGTGGTACAGATAAACACTTCCCACATAGCTGAAGCAAAAAAATATGTTGCTTACAAAGCAAAGTTTATTAACCCTTGCACACAACACTGTAGGTTAGATCTAACTATCTCTACATTTCCTACATGGCTTTGCTCTACAGAACTGTAGACACAGTACTTTGGGGCATGGTTGTCTACCTTTTTAAGATGAGGAGGTCATATGCCATACAGAAACTTTGATTGGGTGTGACACAAAAACCTTGTAAGCCACCTCTGAGATCTGACCCCCAAAACCCTATGTTTTTTGGTATTGAGGGCAACTTGGCAAAGATGACTCTGAACACTGCAGCTATTCAACCTTAGTGTGGTCATGGATTTCCAGTGGAACTCTGTAGGAATTGTTCTACACATTCAGAAGGGACACATTTCTATCAAGGTTATATGAGCCCTTCAGCTCTCAATTAATTAAGAACAATTGAGTTTAGTGAACAGACTTGTAGGAGATGAGTTGTATTTCATTTGACATCCCTACATCCTTCCTTTCTGCTTGTACCTGATATACTGCAGATTTTCTCTGAACATACAGGTTCAGCCTTTGCAAATATTCCCTTCAGTGAATTTCTTTATCTGTGGGATGTTTATTCATGATTTCACAAATACTAATTATGTTCTGAATGTGTTGGAGACTGAAAGCTTTTTAGTTTTAATGCTTAACAAACAGCAAGCGGTAATGTACCCTGATCTTTGGGTGGATGTTCCATTTCTTTATTACCATAGATGTCTAGTTTCCCTGGAGATGTTCCATAGAATTCCTCCCACTGGTGGTCGGCGGCTGAGGTTATTGCAGCAAGCGGTCACTTACCTAATGAAGCAAGCCATGGGTTGTCGGATGCTCTTGTTTTTTTTTTTTGGGGGGGGGGGTTGTTTTATTATTTTTAATACTTGTTTCTGATAATATAATTTCATACAAAATATGGGCCAGAACTTTTTATTATGTACATTAATTATTTTTCACATTACCGGCTCGCTCATGAGTTATTCCATTAAATCTAATCATTTACCAACGTCATCACTAATTTATTTATGAAGTCTGATATTTTCACGCTTGTACTGTCCAAACATTGCTTTATTGTCGCAATATACTGTGTTCAAATAATATGATTAAAAAACAATCTATTTGTGTATTAACCTGGTTTATTGTTATACTAAATCAGTGCTTTCAGGCTAGAATAGTGCTGTAAAATAAGGCTTTTTTTTTGCTTTGTGTGAATTAATTACTGGAGATTAGGATAAAATAAAAATCTACATGCAGTATGGAATAAACGATTCAAAATAAAAAGATAAATTTGCTTTCGGTGCAGCAGGACAGACAGACAGGCTTAGCTATTGCTATCTCTAAGGGCTGCATTTTAGTGTATATTAACATCTCTTACCAAACAAACTCATAAGTAAATAAATTAAATGTAGTATTACCTCATAGCCTGAAATGTTTCCCCTCCACATAAGACCTATTATGGCCAGCTGCTTTGAGAGGAGTCTTTTACCTCAGGCTGGTGGCCTGTGTTGCATTGCTGGAGATCATTTGCGTCATTGAATAACCAGAAGATTAATTATCAGCACAAGTATTAAATCACCAACAACTCACTCTTATTAATCCAAACAATGCCTTTCAGTGACTTAAGAGGGAGTGGTACAATATATTACGCTGTCAATATATTGTTTCTGTCACTGGAAGGGTTAAACAGTTGCTCCTGTTTGGAGAAGTGGAGAATCTATAATTTGGTATTGGCTCAGGGCTAATGGTTTATGAGCATTTCTGAAAGGTTTTTGTTTCTGATTGCATGTCTCTCCTTCCTCTTGATGGATACAGGCACTGTCTGGTGCCCAAAAATGCATCTTCCAAATGTTATTGCATTTTAACCCCTTCTGCCAGATGGTGCATTGGTCCTTAACGACCAAAGTACCATCCGGTGTCTGTGTGAATCATGAAGGGATCGGAGCCAGGAACACGCAAGCAGGGACCTGATCAGGGTCTCTATAGCCCAAAGTGGCCTCACCTGACAGTGGGGACCCGTTGCAAGTCCCCGCAGTAGGATCCGCACACAGCTCATCATGAGGAGCAGTGATGAGCTGTTTAATGCAGGACGTTCCATGCCATCCTACTAGCCTCTAGGCACTTAAAAGTAGGAATGCATGGAACGTCCTACAAGCGGGAAGGGGTTAATAGGCTTTCAAAGTACTTGTTTTTTTTGTTGTTTTGTTTTTGCTGCAGGAACCAATGAGAATAATTCAAATTAATGTAATTTCCTGTCTCTCTATTGATGTTACCAGACAATGTGTTGCACTGTTAAGTGTTCCTACTGTGTACAAGAGCAAGTTTATCATAGTCCACACAGTGTATTATTTTCCAAAATCACAGGAAGTGACTAAATGAAACAAAACGTTATATACTCAGTGTCTATATAATCAGTGCTCCCACACCTGTAGCATACATGCAGAGTGATCATTGGGGGAGGGCTTGAGTTAAATATTAAAAATGGGATTTATGCAGAATACCTCGCATCAAATCACACTGGAAAAAAAGCCTGTGCACTATACAAGCAGTAATCTTCATCTTGCACCAAAGTGAGTTTGGGCAATAGACTGTCCCTTTAAGGTGAACATAAGAAGTTAATCCACATATTGTAGTATTTTCTTATAATACCTTCTTTTGGATCAACATCAGTAAATAAGGATTAGGAAAAGGGTTGAACTTGATGCATTCAAGTCTATTTTCAATCTAAACTACTATGTAACTATGTAATGCACATCTTTTATTTTACCAAGGTAGGCTTAAAAAAATCGGAAAAACATGCCTTGTTTGAAGGGCATACCTGTGTACAAATGACATGTTTATTTGTGTGCTTCTTTTGTTGTATGTCAGTTTGAACAAGAAGTGCCTTTCAATGTCACTTGGTATAGGTCAATGGCACTTGCAGGGTTAATTACTGTACCAGTCTGATACAATCAAGCATGTGGTAGAGGCTGATAATGGCATTTTATAACAACCATTTTAATACAGGTGATAAAGACTCTTCCCCAAAACTCATTTTAAATGTTACTGGGTCCCAACCAGTACCTCCTTGGTACTTTCCTTGGGAAACCTGCACACTTGCTTCCAGGGATATAATTGAACCAAGACCACTCTTTTCATGTACAACCATTGACACTCTTTCTGGGGCCTGGTTTTTCTCTTGCAGCCTCTCGCCGTTTCTCGGACGTCCCCACCAACATGGAGCCCCCGGGCCACCTGAACACAATAGGTATAATGCATGTGGCAAGCTGCCTGTGCCGCCTGTGCCGCCTGTGGCTCTGTTTAATTCTGTGCGTCTCCGTGTGTTACGGTCAATGTAATTTCTTGTCTAAAACCCAGAGTACAGCGCCTTTACAAATTGTTCTCTTGTCAGTAGATCTAGAGGCTGTGGTAAGATCTTCATAGTGCCAATTGTCTTTTTTCATTATGTAATTGACTTAATAAGGTAAAAAAAAAGAGAGGAAAAAAGCTAAATATTGCAGTTTCCAGGGTAACCTCTTCTCCTCATGCAGAATGAAAATAACATCTGGTCCCTTTAACACTTTGCGTGCCACAGGCTGTGTGCTAAGTCCTCAGGCACCCAAAGGGTTGTGTAATGCTGCTGATCTCAGTGTGCTGGTTCTGTTTGTCTCCGTACGCTGTGCATTTGCCATGTTGATAAGTTTGTCCATCTTGTTGTTTTCTGGAAATGTGCGTTGAAACCAGTACATTTTAGCTTGCTCTCTCCAAAAGCGACTGTTTAATTGCTTGGTATGTTGAGTTCTGGTTGCTGTTGTTTTTTGTTTTGTTCTGGGAAGAAAGAAATCAAATAGAAAATAGTGTTTCAGGGAAAGAGAATGTGACATCAGAGGAAAATACGTTGGCACTACCAGTCTGCCCTCATCCCATCTGCTCTAAGCCTCCAGAACATATTTTAAGGAACAATCTACTCCAACATGAGCGTTTGATTCAAGACCATTAATGTCAGAATACCATGCTAAAAAAGAAAATAGTTCCTTGCTCCTCCCATTTTGTGATTTGACCATCCCAGCCCATTTAGCAGTCTTCCATGCCAATTGTGGGTACACACAATCCTGCCAAGTTAGAGAATACATAATGGAGCTTGTGATGAATGAAAGTAAAGATAATTAAAATTAAACTTTCTGTCTCTCTTGGTCCCAAAACATCTCTCCAATTCAGATTGTCTTAAGATTGTCTCAGGGATGCCTTTCCACTATTGTAATATTACATGATTATATCTCCTATGCTTTTCACCCCCGGGCTATCGTTTCTCAAAAAGAAAACCCCACCTCCTCCAGTACTTTATTCATTCGTACATTTGGCCCATTCAGGAGTAGCTGTAAATCTGTATGTGTCAGAAGGAGCACAGCAACTTGTCATCTCACTTTCACAAACTGAAATCTGTCTCTCTTCCACCAGACTCTTTCATGCTTTCTATAAAATGTGGCAAATAACACATTAGTTCAGCAGGTTTCCATGGAAATATCTATTCATTAAACTTATATATTACTCCCTTCTGTCATACGTTAAGGCGCACATGTTATGTCTGTTCTTGTGCTGGAATACATGCGAATTGGGGCGGGAGGGATGGCTCCATTTGTTTTGTTTTCTTTTGCTGTTTGTTTAAGTTTTGTGCCTGGGTATATGACATAACTGTATTAGTGTACGCATTACAGATGAAGCAGAGAATTCCACATCTGTGATGCTCATTTTTTTTAAATTCTATTTATTGGATACATTTTTATACAATGGCAGAATATGCATTATGCTAGAAGCTGCATTTCTGGGATACAGTTCTAAAAGTGGAGCAGTTACCATAGAAACCATTGGAATGTTCCTGATAATTGCTCCATAATTTGCATGTTGCTCCTGAATTGTTCTGTATTCATAACCCCCCACTATGCCTCTATATTCACCAATGTATATTCTTTGCCTCCTACACATTTGTAGTGTGCATGTCATTTAAATTCACACATAAACATCTAAGCATTTAATGTATAGCTTTATAGTCAAGGTTTTGGTGACCTGAGCCCTATATCCTTCAGGACATAGAAAGGAAGAGGAAATGAATTACAGACATTTTATGGGAAAATCACACAGAAAACCTTGCTTTTACCGTTAAACACACTCCCACGGTTCACTCCAAGCTCATTAAAGATGCAGCAAATTATACATCTACCAGAAAGAACTTTTTATATGAAACAGGATTGACGTTGAAATCTTTTGTAAACAATTGCAAGCTTAGAAGTTTCACCACCTGGGATCCCTCAACCTTTATCCCTGGCTCTTAAAGGGACACTTATATATTGCTGTAAATACCTGTATGAAATAGCTCACACTGAGAAGGTCAAATATCTGTGTGAAATATAAGGTCCTTATCTTGCCAAAGCAAGTAATGAGAGTGAAAGAGAATCAAAGTAGATGGCATCTGATTAAACAAATTAAATTTACATAATCATTGACCAAAAAATATATAGATTAGAGTAAATTAGAGGCTGCTTCCTATCAACTAAAAAAAAAGATTTATTGGAGCAATTGAAATTGAACATCAGACATGTTCTACAACTTTTACACATATATTTTTATTTTTGTGTTAGAGAGAGCTTTAGGCAATCCTGTCTCTTTAATTAAGTGCTTGCACCGTTCTCTGTTTAACCCTTTCCCCACAATAGAGTTGTCATTATCATTCTCTTAGGTAATTAACAACAGTTTGTTTTACACTGAGGAGCTGTGTTTTTTGTAGCAATTGTACTTGTGACATGAATTTGTGATGTTGGGGGTAATTCCAGGTAAACGTGTATTCTTCCATGGAATGTTCAAATGGTGAGTTTTTCTGTTATTTGTGGAGCTGGTGTCCATTGTTAAACTCTGCTGTGATCTTGCTTGCTATCCTGTGCACTTTACAATATTAATGGGGTGCTATGCAGTGTCTGCATTCTCCATTAGATGTTCCAGCGGTTTTTGTAGCTTGATGTATTTTGCTCTGCTCTGTATGGTCCTGAACTAAACTTGTAAAACAGTGTAATCCGTTATCTGAACACATTGGTTTGGGTTCTATTTGAACCTCTGTTTGGTAAGTAAAACTGACATTTCTGAAATGGTCCTTTCTGTGACTGTTTGGTTTAAAAAATTTCTTATCAGAGTACATAGATTATTGAAGTTCTTTTTTTTTACCAGTGGTTCCAAGACCACTCTTCTGTAGTGTAACCAACATCTTTGTTCTCCATTATTTAGAAATAGATATCCAAATATAGTCTTTAAAAGTGACTGGTTTCTGTATTTCTAGAGGAAACCCTAAAATCTAGACATGATTCATGATAAAATGATTTAAAATGAGGTAAAATGTAACTTTCTTTCAAAACCTCTATTTGTATTACTTCCCATAGACATTTGTGAATAAAAGTGAGAAACTAGATCCTGATAGACACAGATAACAAAACAAAATGGCTTCCACGCTTTACCTAGTAACAGAGTCCAATATTCACACTCTCTCAGCTAGAGTTTTAAATGTGGCTTTAAAATGCGCTTTACAAATGAAAAGCCGCATCTGTAATATCTTCTCATCTAAAAACCATAGGCCATTTTAAAACAATGGTTAAAAGCTTCTCCATCAACCTTTCATTTAAGACCAACATTTTTTTCTACACACGACAGGAGGCCAAATCCCTCATTACAAAACCCTGTATAAACCTAGGCTTTTCTTTCCTTCTCAGCAGGACACTATGGAAAGGATATTTATCGAAGTGGAGGACCTGATCTTCACAATTTTATATCATCTGGCTTTGTGACCTTAGGACGAGGACATCTCAAGGGTAGAGTACAAAATGTTTTCTCCTTATTTCACACATTTGGCTGTTACTGTTGTCATATGTACTGAATTTCAGTGTGTCATGTGCTGGATATATCTTTCATCATGTCTGGAGTTATCTAATGTGTGTTCTTCGGATTACTTTTAGTCTCACCTTAAGTGTGTGTACTGCTTGTTCTTATTGCCTCAGCTGCATTACTCGCAATTATTGTCAGTTGCAAATTAATTACAATTTTAGCTAACGAGACACATTGGTAAAATCTTGGGGGTAACATTTTGCGATATCAGTGGAATTCTCACATCATTTAGCTGAATTAGTTGATTAATTTTACTCTTTGCCACTGATAATCCCATCTGTTTAAAACACCAAATTCTGCACCATTTATCGACCGGTTCCACAAATACCTGACACAAACCTTGGCATTTGCAGAAATTGGCACAAAATGCCACCTGAGAGTGTGGAAATGAGAATAATGAACGAATCCATGGTTATTTAATGCTGACTGAACATATAACACTGGGAAAATACTTCAATAAACAAGTGTAAAAAGATGTACCGTTTACATGTTCATATATGTATTCATCTTTTTATACTTGTTTGTTGAAGTCTTTTCCTGGAGTGCTGTATATCTGAGTGTGCTTTTTGTAATTTACCCTCCTGAGCACCCTCATACATATGGGATGAACTATATCAGTTTGAGGCTTTAGGAGCTCATATGTTCTGTTCTTTTCCCCCCCTGTACATATCTTATAAGGAAGAGTATTGCTTTAGTAAAGAATGTGCTTCATTCAGTGTGTGACTTTTATATACGAGTGTGAGGCACCATTGTTCTTGATGAAAAGAGACTGTGAAAGTTGAGCAGATATGTAAATATGGAAAGGTGAGGAAAGCTGGGACCCTTCTGTTGCTGATGTACTATAGTTCCCATCATGGCTGAGGTTACAGAACGTTTTAGCTCAGAAACAGTTTTCGGAATGTTACAGATTGCCTTTCTTTGGTCTGAGGATGTTTTAATTAAAGTCGTTTGCATTTCTACTTCAAGTACATAAAATACAATTTGGCACTTTACTGCAATCCTGTATTTAGCCAACTGCTTGGCCAAGGATCATGAGAATTGTTGTCTGGGTGTTTTGCCTATAATGCTTAAGCATGCACAAGCATGCACACAGATTTGTTCTGTAAAACAAATTCATTTTAGTTACATTCCTGTCACGGTAGATAGATTACAACTCCTATTTTTACCAGTCACAAGCACTCAATGGTAAGAGACTGAACATTTTGTGCTACATGCTGTGTAGCATTTATCCATTCAGTGACTGAGGTAAACTGTCATGCCTCTTTGTTAACAAAAAGGTTATCCTGAAGAGCTGATTGTCATCTGTTGCCTACTTCCTCTTGACTATGCTGAATAGCCTGACTTTGTTCTGTATTAAAGTAATGCAAATTACACAGTGACATTATATAAGTATTGTTGATATGTAATAACTATTCATACTTCTTTTCGATGTTAAAGCGTGCACTCATATCCTGAGAGATTCCACTTTCATTAAAATTAAGTTCCAGCTCTTTAAAGGCGGCTTTTCAATTGATAATGTAATTAGACTGCCGTGATGGATAGCAAGTTCCTTGAGATTTGGATGTGACCTGTCAGTCATTAAGTTCTTATGTCGCGGACTAACTAACCTATAGTGATGCACACATGTGGCCAGACTAGGACTCCTGCATGGGTCAACCTCCCAGTAATTTTACCATCAAATTCCAGTAATGTTCCTGTGAATTCCATGGTATGGAGATTACATGTATAGCAATCGGTTCTGCCTCTCTTTATGTGTTGTGTGTGTAGGTTTTTTAATTTCATGAAGGGCAAATAAATCAAGGTTTCTCACATATTAAGGTGGACGTGTCCTCGACAAACAACCTAGAGGCTCACTGTCACTGTTCGGCGTGCAGTGTATTATAAAATTGTAATCAATCAGGTTTGGCATTTTATTAATGAATAAAGCCTTTTCTTCTAAAGATGGTCACACACAATTTATTTGTGTAAGGTATTCGTAGTCCATACTTTCAGATGTCTATAAATCTTTGGCTTGGCCAGATGTCACTTGTAGGCCGAACTAAATTCACATTCATTTTATACATAGATTGTTTGTTTTGCTTGTATAGGTGTGTGTATAAATGCATTGCTTTTGTTACACTCTCCAAAGCAACTGTTCTGCTTGTCTTTAGAATAAAAACGTTTATTTTTCTCACTATCCAGTTTTATGCTATAACCCACTCTTGTAGTTTTTTTGGTGGCACTCTGCACCTTTTTATTGTCACCTACAGTTAGGGTTGCCACCTTCTCTTTAAATACAATACCAGCCATGATATTGCCTTCACTTAACATTGGGCTCAAACCAATTTTTTACTGGTCTGCTGTGATGTCTGGCGTTCAGTGTAAAAAAAATTCTATTAGCAATAATATTCCTATGTACATGTTTTATTGGAAAACCAGTAGTCATTATTGTACAGCTGTGGATTTATGTAATTACACAGTCTGCTTCCTTACTTGCACACACAAAGTCAAAATGCAATTAACCTTTGGAATACCTGATAAGTGTACCATACCATAGGTAGCTTGTATGGTTAATTGGGATGTTAATGTTAAGTACACAGCTACACAGATTCATGTTTTATACTGAAAAAATATACAATTTCTTGCTTAAACCTTATAAATTTTATAGACTTTCGATATCGAAGGCTACTCTGCAATCAAAGGGTTTATATTGGTCATTGAATAATGTTAGACAGCTTAAAGGAATAGTTATTTCTGCATTCTAAGATATAAGCAGTAGGGTTTCTACTTTTCCCATGCTATAGGCAGCACAGTCTATCAAAATGCTTCCAGTTCATGGGCATGGATGGGCAATCTAATGGGTTCAATGAGCAATGCATACCCCCACACTCCATACTCCACCTCCAGGGATATTTCCGTAAATGAGAAAGATTTGGGGTGCGGTAAGAGATCTGACATTTTCTGCACAGATCCCATAAAGGTGGGAGGTTAGGGAGATAATGATTTGCCTCACTTATAACAGAAATATAAATTGTATTCCGTTAAGGCTACTCATTGACACCTGTTCTCCCATGGTATGCTTTCAAGTGGTATGTAGCATCCTATGATAGTAACACTGGACTACTGATCCTGCATAAATTACAAGCAATTTTTAAACAGACAAAAAAAATGATATATATAAACTTAATATATAATAACACTCTCCATAGTTCTGGAGTCTGTATTGCTGTTTTTTGTGTGAAATCTTGCTGGCTGACTAATATTAAATCAGATTAGAAGCGGCAATATGCTGGTGGGAGGCGGGTCTGTCCTAGCAGCATCCAGAGTGTATCAAATAAGCAAACGGAAATATTTGACATTTTAAGGTTTCTCTTGAAAAGGGAGGTCTTGTTTGAAGTTGTCAGTTAGTAGAAGAACTGTGCATTACCTGTCATAAATCGCAAAAAGGGGAAAGAAAATCAAAAGTATTTATTGGTATTTCTTAAATACGCTGTGTTGAATCACTGTTACCCAATAACCCTCAATCAAACCACAGCTTTTAGATTACATTCCTTTGCTGTTTCATCCTGACTTCCAAGATCTAGGCCTAGGTGGGGAGGGCTGGCAAGGGATGCAGGAGGGCAATTGACCCCCAAGCTTCTCTCTAATCTCTCTCAGTGGGCCAGAGATGCCCCACTTTTTTCTTTTCAATGCCCCAGTCGGTAACACTTTCGATCTTTCTATCCAGTTGTCTTGTTAGCCTATTAATCTCTGTACATTATCTGTCTTCAAGTCTGTCTCGCACGTCTATGTGTGTCTATCTCTGATAATATCAGGTGGGCTGATGACGTGGCACCAAGGGAAACAAAATCGTTTTTGCTGCCAGGGCCAACAGTTGTCGGCCTTCCCTTGGGCCTAGGATGCATTAACATTCCAGTTTTTGGGAGGTATTGTATTCTGTTTTGGTGAGGTTTGAGATTCATGACAGAATTCATTCTTCACATTTCAATAGATTTCCTGCATGGTATCTTTGATTACAAACAAATCTCTGCCTCTGAGAATGGATGTTAATGTTTTACAGCGTTTTTGGGGTTTCCACAGTGACGACACCACTTTAAGAACTTGTGTCAGAACTGCTCCATATACATAACCCCCAGTGTGATGCCCAGTGAGCTTACGGTTTAAATCTGGAGCACAAATTGCAATCTTCTATCCATACAGAAGGGCTCAGCTCTTCTGCCTCTTTAACTGGATTACGGTGAGGATTAGCTGCAATTCCTGAACTACAATAAATTGGTTGTAAATAATTTATGCAGAGATTTAGAGTCTGCTATAAAAGATGTTGCATGTGTATTTAGGAATTACAATTCCTCTTATCCACTTCAGTCATCATCATGGTTTGAATCAATTTGCTACTGTTTCTTTATCAAAACACACATCCTAAAGGCATCACATATGTACATACCGTATAATGCAAATTAGAAACCACAAACAAATGTATATATATATATATATATATATATATATATATAAATATATATAAAAGTATTTCTGGTATTTCATACACAAATGAAATATATAAAGAACTAACCCTTTCCTTGCCCCAGTATGACAAGGCATTGTTGTTTACTCTGTGCCATTAAATGGCCAGGATTATTAAATATAAAAGCTATAAAAGAAGGGTGGGAAGGACTTCCAGGAGTGGCGTGATAAAGATAAATATTATTCTTTATTCCAGACTATAGCAATACGTCATGACGCATGTCACCTAAAACAAGCCAGCCATCTTAAGATGAAAGGTATTCACTTCAAGTTTGTCACACATAATAAAAAGTCCCAGAATCTTTCATCTGGGATTGATAGCCAGGCGACAATAAACCTATTAAGAAAGAAAATCCAATCAATAGGAGCCGGCCGTTCATGAAGTATTTGCTGTGTTACTTCCAGTACCTGAATATATTATTCATATGAATCAGTGACTGCCATTATAAAGTTAATAATATTTTCCATTGTCAGAAGGCAAGCAATTCTGCAATCCCCAAAACATTAATTGGTCTGCACCCATTTTCTATAGCGTCTCATTCCTTTCCAATGTGCATCTGAACAGACCAACATTTCAAGGTGTTTTCATGTCTACCGGTTGGAATCTGACACAGAACCTTACTTTCTTCTATATCACAATAACTGCAAATAAAACAATATGCAAATAGGGTTGAGATGGAAAATGTGAATGTTGCTGTTATTTGTTAAAAAAAAAACAAAAAAAAAAACTACAATGGCCGACAGATCTGCATATTCTTGGGATGGGGAATAGGCCTTATACAAACAATGTGCAGACAGGACTGAAATGGAAAGATAGGTCTGAAAAGACATTCAATAAAAGCTGGTGCTTTGTTAAGTAAATGAGCTAATGATAAGAATAGAACACAACTGCATCTCATCTTGCTCTAGAAAGTTAACAGAAAAAGCAATTTTAACTTTTTCTGACCAGACCAGACAATGCTGGTTACTTCGTAATCTACCAGAATCTTCTTCGTACATGGTGTTTGGCAGATATATAATGAGTCGAGGATGTTTTTGCATCCATGTCCTGCAGCATGCTGGTTTATTTCCTGAATTGTGACCCCAATTTGCAATCAAATTAGACCAAGATACTCATCTCTCTTGTTCATGATTGATTCTGTATCCTGGTATTACATTACCATGCCCACACAAACCAACATGTAGAGGATCCTGTATCTCTGTAAAGTGTACTCTCCGGGTGATGGAATACAATTGTTTTACATTGATCCCCACAATAAATACATTTTTTATCATTTAGATCATAGATGCATTGACAACTGTTTTACGTGTTATATGAAGATAAATAGCTTCACCCAGCTTGTTTGCTAAAAGTCACTAAAAATTGAAGTACTGTTCTAAAGGGGTCTGGGGCATAACCGGCAAATCCATACCATTGACTTTCCATGTACATCCATCAGTAGAGAAAGAATGAGCCTGTATATTCTGATTATTAGAATGGGTTCCTGTGTGATTAACCTCTGAGTGTCAGACAAAACTGATGCCTTGATAGTTTATTATCTGACCTGTTGCTAAGCAGTAGTGTAATATGGTGACTTGAAAAGTGAGTAATGCCAACATCTTTAAACTTTTAATTAATTTACCATTTGCATACTTGATTGCTGTCTAAATGATCTTTCTATTATCTATTACCTAGGTTGGCAATCTATTTTTCAATGTAGCCACAAGGACGGGTTGCTAGGCAAGGTACCTCTTTTCACTCACGTGCTGTTCACCATAAGAGATTCATTGAGTATAGTGCACCAGATATGTCTCTATATCCAGCACACTGTTGGTACAGACTCCCTTACACAGCCATGAACAACTAGGGAAAAGTGGTGATTGTGATCATTATGTCAGCCAAAACACTTTGTTAGACATTTAGACACTTTTAGCTATTGATAACTGGGTTGACCACTCCTGGTGCATCATCTAGACCAGTGGTTCCCAACCCTGTCTATGGTGTTTTTTTTACACCTTAGACTCAACTGGGTAACACCTAAATCCTGTAATGTTGAATGGCCCTTGAGGACTGGGTTGAGGACCTGTGATCTAGACAATATCACTGGCTATGTAGAGGAGAAACCAAAAAATTGGGGAATTGCTTCCTGTAATCTGTGTGGCCTGTTGCCAATAGAAGTGTAGTACAAAAAGTAGAATGAAAAGGTGCTTCTACCGACGTCAAGTAAATACCTCCTCCTCACTTTGGGTCATCTCCACCCGAGAACATTCACTCCTATCCTTAACAACAGCAGTAATAAGACGTGAGCTCACTCAGTGTGGTAAACAACATTTTTTTCCCCGGCACCAAATTTCAAACATAGACAGATTGGATATTAAAAAGTACAGTCAGTATGGATGCTTTTTCATAGCCAGTCTGTCTATGTAAACTTTTTTTCCTAATCTGATGCCTGGAAAATAATGATTTTTTTTTTTGCCACACATCATCATCTGATAATGCGTAAAGACAGCTCTGTCAACAAAATAACAACATTATCTTTATTAGGTGTGTCAATATTGTGGTGGATTGTCACAGACTGCAAGTGACTGTTACAGTAGCCTGATCTGGATTCTGAGTTAGAACTCTAACATGCAGATAAAGAATCTTCTAATTATGCACATCCACTATATTGACAAAAGTATTGGGATTCCTTACAATTACACCAACGGGAACTGTTATGGCATTGCATTCTAAAAACATAGACATTAATATGTAGTTGGTCCCCCTTTGCAGCTATAACAGCTTCAACTTTTCTGGCTTTCGACAAGATTTTGGAGTGTTTCTGTGGGAGTTTGTGCCCATTCATTCGGTAGAGCATTTGTGAGGTCAGGCACTGATGTTGGACAAAAAGGCATGGCTCGCAATCTCTGTTCCAGTTCATCCCAAAAGTGTTCAGTGGGGTTGAGGTCAGGACTTTGTGCAGACCAGTCAAGTTCTTCCACACCAAACTCATCCAACCAGGTCTGGAATTGAAAAGGGTCTTCCCCAAACTGTTCCCGCAAAGTTGGAAGCATGGCATTGTCCAAATTTTCTTGGTATACTGAAGCATTAAAATTTGCCTTTACTGGAGGTAAGGGATCTAGACCAACTCCTGAAATACAGCCCCATACCCTTATCTCTCCTTCAACAAACTTTACAGTTGACACAATGTAGTCAGGCAGGTAACGTTCTCTTGGCATCTGCCAGTGAAGGCCCCACAGAACATGTTTCCACTGCTCCAGAGTACAGTGGCACCGTGCTCTACACCACTCGATATGATGAGTGTCATTGTACTTGATGATTTGAGGGTTGCATACAGCTGTTGCTCTCCATGGAAACCAATTCCATGAAACTCCCTCCTCACAGTTTCTGTGCTGATATAAATGTCAGTGGAAGTTTGACCCCGCTCTGTTGCTTTACGCTGTCTTCCGCTTCGTAGCTCCTGTTTCTAAACACTTCCATGCTCCCATAATACCACCTACGGTTGACTGTGAAGCATCTAGCAGGGGTGGAATTTCACAAACTGTACAGGAGACATCCTATACAAAGTACCACGATTGAATTCACTGAGCTCTTCAGAACGACCCATTTTTTTCACAATTGTTTGTAAATGCAGACTGCTTGGCTAGGTGCTTGATTTTATACACTGGTGGCAATCAGTCTGATTGAAACACCTGAATTCAATAAAGTGGTGTGCTCCAATACTTTTGTCCATATAGTATATGTAAATGTGAGTTAACCAATTACCTTGCCCTGTCTGCCTGATTTAATCAAGTAACTGTCTGCTTGAATGTGTTTGCTTGGATTTTATCCTAAAAACATACAGTGGTTCTGTGATGTCTATTGCAAAATGCTGCAGGCCGTTGTAGAAGCCAGCGTATCAAAAGTGCAGCGCCTGCTATAAATAATCCATAAATCACAGGAAATCTAATTGGTAGCAGAAGGAATTGACACTCTTTCAAAGTTGACATTTAATGTTTAGTCTCCAATTAATATGTCTGGAAATCACTGGGCGTGTTTCACTGTCTGGCAGAATCATGCTCCAGCTGCGTAACCCGTTCACAGCTGAATACATCATTGGTCAAGGGTTTCTGATTGGATCAGATAGTGAAGTTGTTTCGTACTGTGGTCTGTTTTTCAAACGTTTGCTATAATCATAGCATTATCCTATATAAAACTATATGTGTTCCTCTGTGATTGAGTCAATTTTACGCTTTAGGAGACTAATTGTGTCATTGAAAAGGCCACTGCTAGTCACTTTATGGTGATTGGTGAAATGGGTTGGAATTAACCGAAAATAGATATCTCCATTATTGGGATATCACTAACTAGTTCACACATGAGGACTCTGTGAATGACACAGTCTGATTCGATTGGGGAAACCAGTACACTATTCACGAGCACAAGAAGGGGGAGTTCACACCCTATTATATTTTGGATATTCTGCATTACAACACACTGGGGTTTATGTCTAGACTGGGAGATGGACATTTGGACAAGCCTTATATAAGGAATTAAATAGTGATTTGTACGTACATACATACAGCGCAATCCACCAAGCCTTTTGGCATCCCTTGCTACCCCCATGCACTTACCAGAGGAGCAAGACATACCAGTGAAGTTGATCTGTAAACAGAAATAGAAATATATTTTAAATTGCCTAATATTACGTGAATGTTGTTGCTTTTAATTACATTAACATGTATTTGTACAGCGCCAACAATTTTCATAGCGCTTGGTACAGAGCATAGAAGGGAACAACATACTAAGTTAGACTAACTAGAACAGACTAGAACAGTGTGTGTTCCAGCTAGGTGGGATCAGCTAGAGGCAAAGTGACTGGTAATCTAGTGGGTTGGGTAGTAAGCCTCTCTAAAGAGATGAGTTTTGAGGGACTTGTTAAAGGAGGGAGAGAGCTGGATGCTCCGGGAAAGTACATCTATATGGTTTTAGCATGAATAGTGCAAAATACCAAGTTAATAACCTCTCTATAGAGATGATATGGCCAAGGTGTCAGGAAGAGGTTCATCTCCTCAAGGCTAGAAAAATCCCAGGTACCAGAAAAAAAGAACATTGTCCTTCAGTTTCCTGCCGTGCTGTTTTATACAGATATCTCCAAGTCTTTCCTGCAAATATTTAGGGCATTTAGGAATCAAGCACTTCATATCATTATCATCATTGCCAGATAAGATAAAATACCTATTTTGTAGGAATGTTGTCATAAAATTATTTTAGTTTTTTAACTATGTTTAAGATACAATGGAAAGAGGGTGAGTTGTGATATGTAATGCATCATTGAGTCATTATGAGGGGTCAGATCTGCCAATCACAGTCCATCACTAGGTCTCTGCTTGTTACCCTGTGAATAATAAACATTCAGCAGCTTGGAGGCTGCTTGGAGGAAAATTTTGCAATTTAAAATATGGGTTAAAAGTGGATCAATCAGCAGAAACAATTTATTGGTCTCCATGGTATGTTCTGCACTTTGCCATAGAGTTTTCCTGTGTATAAAACTATGTTGCACCATGTAGACACGGGATTGTGACATGCATCTAGATGAAAGATTTATTTTGCCGACATTTTTATGGTCTCCTCATTGTTCTGCTTATTAAAAAAAACTCCATTAAACAAACAGGTTTCAATAAAATGAAATGTTAAGCACTTAATTTCACTGCCATATTACAACATTAAAAGAATTTGATCCCTGTGAGTAATGATTGTGTAGCTGCTGATTTTAGAAACCCTGATTTATGTAGTAGTACTATATTTATTATAATCATTATTGCTTTTATATGCTGAGGGACTCAGAGCCTAATCCATGATGTTGATCTTTAGTGTACAGAGTGTAACTTTTATATTGTCACTGTTTTCCCCCTCTGTTACTGCTTTCTCCTCTCTGTCATGGTCTACTCTCCTCTTCACCCAGTCCTCAGAAGTCTCTTTCCACTAATCTCCTATTTCTCTTGGCTCTTTGATAAAATAGTCTCTGCAAACTTAGCTCCGAGAATAATGATCAGCCTTATTTTATCCTATTTCACCCACCTGTCTCTGCCCATGTAGATGATTTATGTTTTTGGTGTAGACATGGCTAATGGATAACTGAATGCATCCTGCTTTTAGGACAGCTTTTATTCAGCACCTATATGGCTGTTAATTGTACGGTACGGATATAATAAACGAGAAATGATCTATACATATCTTAATCATCTGTTAAGGAACGTGATGATCTAAAATTAGTGACCTGCAAGTGTCTTAAAGACCTATTATTCATAGCCTTTATAATTCTATTTTATTAAATATACATTGTATATATTTAGTAAATACTGGCTCCTGTATAATGTTCAGCACCTCCTGTGTCTGTGGGAACCATGTACAGCAAGACATAGACTGACATATTTTGCACATATTGTCAAAGTGAACCCATCAGTAAATAAAGTATTTGTAGAGAGGATGTTTTGTTATTTTTCTAACTAGGTCAGGGCTATGACTGTGACAATATCACCTAGTATTACTAAAGCAATCTGCTCACTGGGTTATTGGTTATCTTTTACTAAATTACTCCTAGTTTTATTATAATTCCCAGAGATTACTTGTATTTTATTTATTTGGTTTTAAACATTTGGGTCATGGAGGGGGGAGGGGCAGCTTAATTAAGGCTTAAGGTAGCAAGGAAACTTTTCTCCTAACCAGCACAGTTCTTAAACAACTTTTCATTACCTTTTAAACCGTCTGTAATTATTATTATTAATGTCTACCAAATGCACCAATAATTATTTCTTAATGCAGCAGTTAGTGCCGTGTGCTTTGTCATACAGTCTTTTATAGTGCTGTAAACTCTCTACCGTTTAATTATTCAGTACCTCCCTGCAATTCCCATGCATTTTTCCTATGAACCGAACAATCAATTTACCATGCCACTAAACATGCTCAGCGACCTTGACTCTTCAAGGTCGTCCTCGGTGTGTCATTACTAATTAAACATTTATTCATTTTATTACCAAGAGAAGGCTCTGCTCTCTTGTGTTCTGGAGGCCTTCTGCTAGAATTGACCCTCTCACCATCTCTAATGCCTCTGGTGTGTTTTTGTCATGTGATCCGTCTTGTAATCACATGACTTGTCAGGACACACTCTCTGCTTCCGTTTTCTGTAGAGTGATTCGTGCAAGTAAACCACGGATTACAACAAAATACCCATATTCCACAGCTTTGGTTATGTGTGCCAGTTTTCTCTGTTATAGTCTAAGGAGCTGATGTTCAACTGGCAGTCTGCTGTCTGGATGTGACCCTAGAGAGTTTGTCTGCATCCCCTATCATGGCTAAAAAAGCCAAGGGTTCTATTTTATTATCTCATGTAATTAGTCATGTCTGGCCACCCTGAACTCCAGCTTCTTCGGTTTCTGGCCCCTCATATTAAAAGAGTTGGCAATAGTTGTCTAAGAGGTTGTCCTGTTGTGCATAGCTATGGCCTCTAGTACTGCAAGGTATGTCCAGACATAGTAATTAGTGAGGCACAGTATGATTAAAAATAGAAATCAATCCAATCACTGCAATAAGCACCTTAACCTGGTTAGTTTCTCTGTAATCTCTCTGATCTGATTATTATATAGCAAAACCGGATTAATGCTTAATATGTCAGCATGGATGAGTTTAGTGTAGTGTTTATAACCCTGCTGTGATTGAAAGTCCAGCCTACATGCATTGTTGGTCACTTGGAGATCAATGGTTAACTGTTACAGTTAATTATGCTTATGAAGGGGCTATGGTTGATTTTTGTGAACCATATCTCTCAACAGAAAGTATCTGCTGCCTGAGCATAATAATTAGATAAATGGGACCCCAAGGTGCTCAGTAGATAGGCTATTTAGGTGTGGTTATATTTGTCCCTGGAATCCACCCCTTCCCCCCAGTCCGAACGTTAGTTATAGTGTTATTATGTGTTTTTTTGTTTACATCATTTTGTGGTGTTGAAGTATGGTTATGGTGTGTCCTGTTTTTGTATTTTGTATTGATTGAACTCAATCATTCAATTGTGATGAATTTAAGTGTAATCAAACCAATAAGTGTGTATTTTTTTTTCTCCTTATATATGTTAAATGAAAAATAAAGATAATGTTAAAAAAAATAAAAATAAATAAAGTGGCCATGATGGTCTTCAGAACCAGTTTAATTATATTACATAAGCAGATGTAAGGAGTACCTACACAACAAATGAACTGTAAAAGTCTACTATTAGTATTATTTAAAAGACTGCTATTATTTGAAAATCACCTACCTGTGTTTGTAATTTATATTGAAATGTATGCAATAATTAAAATATGAACGAGTAAAAAAATAAAATAAAAAAGTATCTGCATGGTATCTCATGTATAAATATATGAGTGACCATGGCCATGAGTCAAAGGCAGAATTGGTTAAACAAATACATTACATTTACATTTACTGTTGGGTTTGTATTTGGGATTGTAGAGTAGAGGGTGTAGACAAATGGGCCACAAGAACGGTACAGACAAGCGGAAGAGCAAAACGGGAGATAAACCAAAGTCTGGGCAGGTAGCACAGGGTCAAAATGAATAACTAGCTGGGTCAGGATTGGAGAATTCAGAGTAATCCAGTAACAAGCCATGGTCAGGTACAGGGGCGTAGCGTGGGGGGTGCAGGGGGGGCCGGCCGCACCGGGCGCAATATCTGGGGGGGCGCACTAGCCCTATGCGGCCGCAGCCACAACCGCGCGATACTTCCTGTCAGCCGCCGGATGTGAGCGGCAAATGACGGCGTGACGTCACATCCGGCGGCTGCGCGGCGGAGGCTCTTCTGAAACTGCATCGCGGCCTTTCTTCCCTGAGCTGTTTGAAGTGGAATTTGTAAAGGTAAGAATAAAGGGGCTTGGGGGACCTATTGTATTATGTATTGAGGAGGGGGTCATTAATGTATTGGAGAGGGGGAGGGGGGTCATTAATGTATGGGGGAGGGGGGTCATTAATGTATGGGGGAGGGGAGGGGGGTCATTAATGTATGGGGGAGGGGAGGGGGGTTCATTAATGTATGGGGAGGGGGGTCATTAATGTATGGGGGAGGGGAGGGGGGTCATTAATGTATGGGGAGGGGAGGGGGGTTCATTAATGTATGGGGGAGGGGAGGGGGGTTTATTAAATGTATGGGGGAGGGGGGTTTATTAAATGTATGGGGGAGGGGAGGGGGGGTCATTTAATGTATGGGGGAGGGGAGGGGGGTCATTTAATGTATGGGGGAGGGGAGGGGGGTCATTTAATGTATGGGGGAGGGGAGGGTCAGTAATGTATGGGGAGGGGGGGAAGTAATGTATGGGGGAGGGAGGGAAGTAATGTATGGGGGAGGGAGGGAAGTAATGTATGGGGAGGGGGGGAAGTAATGTATGGGGGAGGGAGGGAAGTAATGTATGGGGGAGGGAGGGAAGTAATGTATGGGGGAGGGGGCAGTAATGTATGGGGAGGGGGGGAAGTAATGTATGGGGAGGGGGGGAAGTAATGTATGGGGGAGGGAGGGAAGTAATGTATGGGGGAGGGAGGGAAGTAATGTATGGGGGAGGGGGCAGTAATGTATTGGGGACGGGGGGGCAGTAATGTATTGGGGATGGGGGGCAGTAATGTATTGGGGAAGGGAAGAAGGGGGGCAGTAATGTATTGGGGAAGGGAAGAAGGGAGGCAGTAATGTATTGGGGAAGGGAAGAAGGGGGGCAGTAATGTATTGGGGAAGGGAAGAAGGGAGGCAGTAATGTATTGGGGAAGGGAAGAAGGGAGGCAGTAATGTATTGGGGAAGGGAAGAAGGGGGGCAGTAATGTATTGGGGAAGGGAATAAGGGGGGCAGTAATGTATTGGGGAAGGGAAGAAGGGGGGCAGTAATGTATTGGGGAAGGGAAGAAGGGGGGCAGTAATGTATTAGGGGATGGGGGTCAACTGTGTATTAGGGGAGGGAGGGGTCAGCAGTGTATTAGGGGGAGGGGGGTCAGCAGTGTATTAGGGGAAGAGGGGGGGTGGGTGGGAAAGATCTGACTTGGGAATTTGAGATGAGGCAATGATTATATTTTTTACATTTGTGGCCTAATGAATAATCTATATATATGTGTGTATGTAGAAGGAAATGTAAATAGGTGGGGCTACAGGGGTGAGGGAATTATATTTGTAATATATTTATTAGGAACTGTGGAGGGAAGGGGGTTGGATGAGAGCATTAAATATCATAGCATTAAATATTATATTTATGGGGTAGGAACTGTATTATATATTTTTGGTTTAGTGCAGGGGTAGGTAACCTTTGACACTCCCTTTGTTTTTCGACTACATCTCCATTAAGGCTTGCAAAGCATCATGGGAGGTGTAGTCCACAACATCTGGAGTGGCAAAGGATGTCTACTCCTGGTTTAAAGCATAGGTGTATAACCATTTGGCTTCCCCAGGCCAAAATAACCCCTTAAACTCTTAAAGGATCACTATAGTGTCAGGAAAACAAAGCGGTTTTCCTGACACTTTAGTACCCTGAGGGTGCCCACACCCTCAGGGTCCCACTCCCGTGGCGCTGAAGGGGTTAAATTCCCTTCAGTTACTTACCTTAATCCAGCGCCATGCTCCCTCGGTGCTGGTGACCTCTCCTCCCTGTCTGACGTCAGCTCCCCGTCCGACGTCACTGGAGCTGAATGCGCATGGCTGCGCGCGCATTCAAAGTGTCCATAGGAAAGCATTTCTCAATGCTTTCCTATGGACACTCTGCGCGATGGAGGCGAAATGTGTCTCCAGGCTCCAGCGTCGCAGATGCGCCTCTAGTGTCTGTCCGGAAGACAGCCACTAGAGGCTGCCTTAACCGCAAATGTAAACGTAGCAGTTTCTCTGAAACTGCTATGTTTACATGTGAAGGGTTAAAACCTGCTGAAAATGTGGAGAATGTGTGTAATGCATGTTCGCACTCAATAAAGTGTTGGAAAAATAAACTTGTATTTAGATGCATTTTACTTTAATTACATAAGTATTTTCATAACAAACAATACATGTGCTTGGGGGGTAAGGGTTTCTTTAACTAATCTAGTAGAAGAGACTCGAGTGCTAAAATCCACGGGTTAGGGGGCGCAAATTACTTGCCTTGCCCCGGGTGCTGACAACCCACGCTACGCCACTGGTCAGGTATCAGAAGGACAAACACAGTGTCTAGGAACTCTGGAGTGAATTGGGAACTAAGAAGGGAGAACCAAACTTAGCAGCTCAATATTCAAGCAAAGAATGAAGGGTGTGAGGGTTTTTTTATAAAGCTGTCAGTATAGGCTCTGCCCCTTAGCTCAGGTAGCACCTTTCCCCTCTCCATAGGTCTCTATGGAGCACTTTGGGGAAGTGTCAGCCCCCTCCCCCACCTCCCCTGCATCCACAAATGCAAGGACGCTGTCAGGCACTGAGACATGCCCAAGTGTTACTCACGGCCTGCATGCAGGGCCGGCCTTAGGGGTGTGCGACCTGTGCTAGCGCACAGGGCGCAACACCCCAGGGGGCGCCCGTTCAAAAAAAATACAAAAAAAAGCCGGTAGAGGCACTGGATGGGGGAGATCAAAAGATCCCCCCTCACCAGCCCTCTGCTCGGCAGGCTCTTCTAGATCCGGGGAGGGGGCGGAGCTAACCGGCTCAGCGTTGTAGCTCCGCCCCCACCCTGTGAAGCAGAGCAGCATCTGCTTCACGGGGAGCACACTGGCACCATGAGAAAGTGCTGCTCGGCTCTCCATGCCTGCATTAAACATGGGGAGCCTGAGCAGCACCTTCTCTTGCTGCCCATGGCTCCCCGTAATGCAGACTGTGCTCTGCTTCACAGGGTGGGGGCGGAGCTACACCGCTCAGCCAGTTAGCTCCGCCCCCTCCCTGGATCCAACTTTGCAGGCAAAGGTAGGGGAGGGGGGAGAGAGAGAGCCAGAACAGGGGTTAGGGGGGAGACAGACAGACAGACAGAACAGGGGCAGGGGGGGGAGAGACAGAACAGGGCTAGAGAGAGATAACAGGGGGAGGGGGGAGAGAGAGACAGAACAGTGGATGGGGGAGAGACAGAACAGGGGAGGGGGAGAGAGAGACAGACAGAACAGGGGCAGGGGGGAGAGACAGAACTGGGGGAGAGAGAGATAACAGGGGAAGGGGGGAGAGAGAGCCAGAACAGTGGATGGGGGAGAGACAGAACAGGGGTGGGGGGAGAGAGAGACAGAACAGTGGATGGGGGAGATTATAGAACAGGGGAGGGGTGAGAGAGACAGACAGAACAGGGGCAGGGGGCAGAGACAGAACTGGGGGGGAGAGACAGAACAGGGGAGGGGGGAGAGAGAGAGACAGACAGAACAGGGGGAGAGAGAGAGACAGAACAGGGGGAGGGTGGGACAGAACAGGGGACGGGGGGAGAGACAGAACAGGGGACGGGGGGGGGGAGAGAGAGAGACAGACATGGCAAGGAAGAGGAAAGGGACAAACATGGGAAGGGAGAGAGACACATACATAGGGGGGTGAAAGAGACGGGGGGGTGCGCCACGGGGGAAGCCAGCACAGGGCACCGGAACACTTAAGGCCAGCCCTGCCTGCATGCAACTCAAGACCGGGGATGCAGCCTACCACACTACAGCGCGATTGCATGGCGGGATGCAGGAGTAGAGAGGGACCCTGGAGATGATGAGTGCCCTCGGGCAGTGGGTGAGGAGGCTCAGGATCCTGACAGTTGCATAATTTGGTTGTAAAAAAGACATATAGTCCATCAAGTTTAACTATTCCACACAGCATTATTAGCTGATCCAGAAGAAGGCAAAAAAACACACAAAGAGACACTGAAAGATTCATTTTTGACTCCAAGACAGTCAGAGTTAGCACAGGGTAACACACAACCATTCAGAGTATAATTGGCAAATTTTTTTTTCTAATCCAAGTGCCTAATTTGACATTTATCTAAATTGAAATACAACTGCCAATTAAGTGCCCATTCTCCCATTTTGTCTACATCCCTTTGCAGAGAAATTACACCCTGCTCTGACTTTGTTACTTTAAATAATGTTGTGTCATCTGTAAAACCTGAGACATTGCTTTCAGTACTTCTTCCAAGTAATTTCTAAATAAACGAAAAAGAATGAGCTCAAGGACATTCCATTTAAGAGCTATGTCCACCTGGAAATTGTGCAATTTATTCTATTCTCTGTAATCTGTCTTTCAACTAGCTGCCTATAATAGTACAAATATTTTCTGCCAATTCAATATATGCCTTAGTTTGCTCATTAACCTACTGTGTGGCATAGTATCAAAAGCTTTTGTAAATTTAGGTGTATTACATTCATTGCATTACCTTGGTCTATATTGGAACTATATTGAAACTACATTTCATCGAAAGCCAGATGTTTTGAATCTACATATTACAGTTGTTTGGAAACGAAATATTCCATGATTCTTAGTCAGTTTTGAGCCTTGAGTGCCAAGGATAGCCATCACTAATTTACCTGCTCCAATTAGTATTTTGCCTAGATATTTAAAGCATGACATGATCTACCGTTTATCTGTAAAAAACAAACAAAAAAACAGAGTTGTTTTCTCAAACACACATAGACAGATTAAAAGTAAAAATTAGCTTGTACTTTGTCTGGTTTGGGAGAAAAATGGCTGTTTATATCACTTGATGTCACTGCTAGGTGATGTTAAAACCATGCAATCATTATTCATAACAGTCCATTAATTAACATATGTAGGAACTCTCTGAATACACTGACCTTGAGACACTTTACAATATTAATATCAAAGAAAATGTTTGTAACAATTTGTCATACCATTCCAGGTTAAACACTTTTTTTATTATTATTATTATAATTATTATTATTATTATTATTATAAAAAGGCCAACTTAAAAATCTTAAATTCTAGGACATGAATCATTTAACTGAAACCTGTGTAACCATCAGCCTGTGAGAATCTTTCCATTCACCCTGAAGGAGTAGACTCTGGACTATATAGGGTATCACATGAGTCTGGACCCGTAGGAGAAAAATACATCAGATTACAAATCACAAGTGTCCACCGCTGTGAAGCATAAACATGTGAAGACAATTCCCTCACTCCACCAGAATACATCCACAGAAATTTGCTGACATGCCTCCACAATGCATTGTTTTACAAGTACTGTGATTCCAATTTCCAGATTTAAGGAACACCCAGTAGAATAATATAGAGGGTGCTCTCTATATTCTCAGTGTTGCTGAGGATGCTGTCAAAAGTGTGGTTTCTGATCTGGACCTAGCTAGTTCCTCTTCCTTGCTTACAGTAAGAGGTTACACTTGTGAGGCCCATTGAGCCCCATGACTGTGTGCTGCTTCATGCCCTCTATTAATTATTTCCCTTGTAACCCACAAAGTAAACACTGTAAATGTCTTGTTCTGTAGCATCTGTTTAGCACTCATGCAGAAATGCCTCCCTCACTGAACCCTTACTAACTGCAATGGCATCTCTCCCTGCATGTCATGTCTTTCCAGCATGCCCATAAAGCGCGCATTCCCATAATGATATGTTTACACACAGACCGAAGCACGCATTGGCATAATAATTGCTCAGGCTGCCTTTTTAATGTTGGATCCTGCAGGACAAGGAGTGCTCAGCTCCAGATGCCGTTTTCCGAGGTCATGGTTATCTCAGTAAAAACTCTTTGACATAATAAATCATCTTAGTTACACATTAAGCTAAGCAGAAAGGTTTTACCATGGAAAACTGAGCATGATCACAGAAGACATTGCTTACACTTGTCTCAATGGTAAGAAGAGACTCTCATCTGATTTATTGAATAGAGCAGGCATCATACAACTCCTAATTCTTTCACTGCCAGAACGACGGCCTTAATTCCTTTGTATTGCTGTCAGTTGCAGTCCACTCTTGTGCGTTAAATGGAACAGCTCTTAAAACAAGTAAGTAGCCATATATGATAAAGTGCAACCAAACTTTAAAATATCATTTGCTTTTGTTACCAATGCAAACATCACTTATATATGATTCTAACGTGAAGTAATGCACTGGCATATCCATTAGAAAATGCACATCCGCCACTTGTAACCAGAACCCATATGTCGACACATCAAGTGTCATTTTTAGTCTATTAATTGATAAGATTTGGAATAGCTGAGGTGATATAATTTTAGGTGGAACAGAAACTGTGCTGGAGAATATACATGCTCCAGGAGGTCTCTGGATGATTTTTCTGTTTGAATTATGTGATATTGTTAATGTTTTTAATCAATAATTGATTTATTGTATTTTGATATGGTTATCTCTGTTTGATGAGCATGACTGCTTTCCATTCAGGGTGAGCTCCCAGTGATGAGCGTAAATGCCTTCCATTCAGGGTGATCTCTGTGTGATGAGCGTGACTTCCTTCCATTCAGGGTGAGCTCCTAGTGATGAGCGTAACTGCCTTCTATTCAGGGTTATCTCTGTGTGATAAGCGTACCTGCCTTCCATTCAGGGTGAGCTCCCAGTGATGAGTGTAACAGCCTTCCATTTAGGATGAGCTTCCAGTGATGAGCTTAACAGCCTTCCATGCAGGTTGAGCTCCCAGTGATGGGTGTAACAGCCTTCCATTCAGGATGAGCCCCCAGTGATGAGCTTAACTGCCTTCCATTCAGGGTGAGCTCCCAGTGATGTGTGTAACAGCCTTCCATTCTGGATGGGCTCCCAGTGATGAGCTTTACTGCCTTCCATTCAGGGTGAGCTCCAGTGATGAGCTTAACTGCCTTCCATTCAGGGTGAGCTCCCAGTGATGAGTGTGACTGCCTCCATTTAGGGTGAGCTCCCAGAGATGAGCGTGGCTGCCTTCCATTTAGGGTGAGATCCCAGTGGTGAGCATAATTGCCTTCCATTCCGGGTGAGTTTCCAGTGATGAGTGTACCTGCCTTCCATTCTGGGTGAGCTCCCGGTGATGAACGTAAATCCCTTCCATTCAGGGTGAGCTCCCAGTGTTGAGCGTAACTGCCTTGTATTCAGGGTGAGCTTCCAGTGATGAGCATAACTGCTTTCCATTCAGGCTGAGCTCCCAGTGATGAGCGTAACTGCCTTCCATTCAGGGTGAGCTCCCAGTGATGAACGTGACTGCCTTCCATTCAGGGTGAGCTCTGTCTGATGAGTGTAGCTGTTTTTCACTAAAGTTAGTTCTCTAAGGTAAGTATGACTGTCTTCCATTGGAGTGAGCTGCATGTGAGGAGCAATTACTGCTTTCCAGTGAGGGTGAGCTCTGAGTGACAAGTGTCACTGTCTCCCAGTGAGGGTGAGTTCTCTGTGATGCATATGACTGGTTTTCAGTGACAGTGAGCTCCATGCATTGATTTGGTTTATTTAAAAGTTGACCTGTCTCCTGAAAGAAACTTCCCGCTAACAGAGTATACACCAAATTCATTCCCTGATCGAAAGATGTAGCTAAATTGATTTTCCCAATAAGAACTGTATTTTACTTCCGGCAAAGTACAAACCTTTTAGTGATGGCAAAAGCTGTCTTTCGCTGCAGGAATTAGGTGCCGTAATGATCTAGCTAAGTGAACCAGCTGCTCAATTAAAAAGAAGAAAAAGTTCTCACTAGAGAAAGGATGCCACTTTGCAACCAAAATCTGCTGTGATAACAAGCTGCTGGTGATGACGACAGTAGGTGCAGGCAGTTTCCTAGAATGCGCATTGCCTGAGGATATTGGGATGCTGTTTAACCTGAGATGTCCCAAAATGTATAAGTAGCAGTCACCACTGAGATGCACCATACGTCCATTTATTAAATGTTATATGTAGAAGAGAAGTCCATTTCTGCCTGCTGTTTTTTTACAAATCCATGGTCATCCCTTAGAGTTTCAGAGACATGTTTAACTCTGTGTGGTGAAAGGGTTGGAGAAAGCATGTCACTAGAGAGTTAATAAATACTAGGCACTGACATGATAGTTGCGGTAACACATTTTTTTAATAATTGAATTATTTTTGTACTGATTTGATGGCTATTTATTTTCTTTTTTGTTTTATGGATATAAATGTGACATGTTCTTCAGAGGAAATGTTTTATCACAAACTTTGCAAAACACTATGTATTTCCCAATAAATTGATATTTAAAGGGACATTCCAGCTTGTTTAACAAGGGTGCTTCCTTCAAGGAAGCCAGGGTTTAACAATACATGTCCGAGTTTTTGAAAGTAAACTATCTGCTGTGTCTCACATGTGAGACACAACAATTCCCAGTAGTCTGATGCTGACAAACACGCACAGCCAACCAGAACAGTGACAGCCGAATGTGAGGGTCTCTCGCTGGTAGCGCAGAGAGAGACCCTCATTTTTGCATGGGATCAGTAGGGGGGACCTAGTTAAGGTCCCCCCTGCTGATCCCATGCAAAAACGAGGGTCTCTCTCTGCACTAGCAGAGAGAGCCGGTCGCCGACCAGATGGCTGCCTGCTTCCTATGAAAGCATGGCAGCATTCGGTCAGAGGATAAACAGGCGTGTACTATCAAAAATACACGCCAGTTCATCCTCATACTAGGGACAATGGACATTTCACTTGTGCTTCTATATTAGAAGCACAAGTGAAAAACAGTTTAGTGTCCCTTTAAAAGACACATTAAAGACAAATGAAAGACAGTATCCATTACATTTATTACTAATGCTCTTCAAATATGAATCAAATGCTGTTTTGTTTCCAAGTTTACTAGAAAACTGTATCAGCATATTTATAGGGCCTAATAAAGCAGGTTGCCTTGAAATCAAGCTTTGTAAATCCTAGCAATATTACATGCAACTGATGGTTATCGTTAAGCTAATGGGGATTTTTACAAATTTTCCTAACACCTCCCCCCATTTGCTTAACCATAGCCATCTGGTGGAGCTGCGGAGGATTAAAACCACTGTGGGAGATGGTTTATAATCTGTTAGACGGTAGTTAATGGTAGATAATGTTGGTCTGAACTAGAAACCAGAAGTGGCAATACTGCATCTAAACTGGCATCAGATACCACTGAAACATCCTTGCGATACATTGTGTGGTCGCCACATTAATCCTGATCGCACAAAGCAAACTATTATACCAACTGTTATACCACCTGATACAATGTACAAATTTAAAACTATATTTCAGTAACTCATATCCACCCCTTAAAATTACTTTACGTTTTTTGTTTGCATTTCATACATGATATTATATTGTTTACTTTTATTAAATGCTTATATTTTGTCTGTTGTATTGTAATTAAAACACACAGAGTATTTTTAAAAGGAAAAGAAAATCAAAAGTTTATCTAGGTTATGTAGAACCCTTCAGGTTCACATTACCCACATTAGCCAGCAGAATATGGTATCTTTTTCCAACCTGTATAGGCACACTAAAATCCACCATGAGCATTTGAAAAATTCATCTAATTTCACTTAAATGTATTAAAAATACAGTACTACCAGTTATGACAATGAGTGTTAGCCACCAATTGAATTACTTTTGTTTCTTAAAAAAATGTACTTTCCACACTCTAGGAAAAGTAGAATGTGCAGTCAATAAACATTGCATTGCTATTGGCTGTCTGCATCACCATGATGTAAATGCAGCCAATAGGAAGCCAAGCTCAGCAGGTACAGAGGCGAGCTGCAGTTCTGTGGACCAGCAACATAGAGAAACCTAATTCTTTCATTACTTGCTCCACTTCTCCTACAGGTAAAGGAAGATGTGCTTGAATCCTGAACATTTTCATTTTTATCAGCTCCCTTTGCAACATAGACTCAGAATGTCCTAGTGCATTTTTAAATGTTGCAATTTTTTTTTAAATAAAATACATAATTATGCATTTTACTGTGGCTGTATGTTGTATTTTGCCCCATTCTGGAAAGTGTCAAAAACCAACTTCTCATGGTAGATTTCTTTAAACTTTACTTTTCTTAGCGCATAGCCTTTAGCAAGCAAGAGCTGGCGTTTAATACTATTCTGTCCAACTTTGTGGCTTTTTGTCACTTTATAGCTGCAAATTGTTTTAGCAATTATCCAGAAGCAGATAATTATTCATTCGAATGATGCTCTTTCCTAGTGATAAGCTAAGAGGCAAGGTGACCCAGTGCGGTAATCCACCATGAAGATTAGGAGACTTCAAAAGCTCTTGATTTATTGATGTCTGTTCCTCTCTAAAAATCAAAGGCGTATTGTACACTGTCTAAGGTGCTGAACAGCATCATCTGTGCACCAAGGATCTTAACTCTGTTTGTGGTATTAGGGTAACATTCTTAAAAACAAATACTGCTGTACAGTTACGTAGTGTAAGTGAAAATCTATACTACAAGACTACAATTCGGACAAATGTATAATTCAATACGTTTTTGTTCTTTAAGCAGAATTATTATTATTATTGAGTAAGAATGTATGCTTTTCATTTCCTAAGGGCTTGTAGTATGAATAAAGTCATTATTTTATATATAGAGAGAGAGAGAGAGAGAGAGAGAGAGAGAGATATGTATATATATATATATATATATATATATATATATGCATATAAAATAATGACTCTATTGCTTACCTACTACAAATAAATATATATATATATATATATATAGAGAGAGAGAGAGAGAGAGAGAGAGAGAGAGATATAGATAGATAGATATATGTATATATATATATATATATATATATATGCATATAAAATAATGACTCTATTGCTTACCTACTACAAATAAATATATATATATATATATATATATATATATATATATATATATATATATATATATATGCATATATATTTATTTGTAGTAGGTAAGCAATGGCCCATGTTAAACGCTGTGAGAAGACTATGTTTTGTGTTCAGCATGATTTGTTATGCTGTATATTGATGTCACATACACAGATTTATTTTGTGTTAACTAGAAATATCTAAAACATTTGGCATGGCATTGGAAAGATAGCCCTGTTCTCAGAGGAAGAATTGTCCAGTTTATCTCCAATTGATTGGACGTAATGATCAGCTGCAGAACAGAAACCAGCAAAAACATGCCGTTAGTTTCGCAAATGAAAATAGTAGATTGAGACATTGTTTTCACCAATTTGGGAGCAGATGCCAGAAGTTCAGTTTGTGAAAAGGACAAGCTAAAATGGTAACCATTAACTTTGCTGTCATTAAACCTGATCCAGGCTTTAATTAATCCTACCTGCACGAGCCTTGAAGCAGATGACATGGTCTGCTTAGTTAAGACAATAAAGAAAAAAGGATCTATATATTATACTTGTCAAATTGCAAATGTAATGTATAGATCCAATTTTTTGTACAATGTATGCTATGTCACTCCCTGCAAGCTCGAGAGTTTCAGTGAACAAAGTGGAGAATCTTTAACTTAATCAGAAGTTAACATCAGCCAGATTGTGTCTTAATTGACCCAACGTGGACCAGGAGTTTCATTAGACCTTTTTGTCACTAATAATGTATGAGGCTTTTCTTCAAGGTTATTGAGGGCTGAGGCTCTGTCAGAGAAAATCTGCCAGAGAGAACAAAGCCTCTGAGAAGGGGAAAACTGTTATAGACTGAATTGCTTGGATAGGTTGGGAAGTAAGATTTCCTGAGTATCCATTGCAGCTGTTACTAATGGGTTACAATTCCCCTTGTGTTTTCTAAGTCTATTGCATCACAATTACCTAACAGTTTTTTGTAGGAATGTGTCTCCCTCCTTCAGTCAGTACTTGGAACATTAAACCTAGTCCTTGGATACATACTCTGTGTGACACTTAGGGCGAGTTCAACATCTGTGTGTAGTATAGATAGTTTGCATAATCATTAGTGAGTTAGTCTCCTTTGAAAGAAAGATTCTAACAGATTTGTGTTAAGTGTCTTATCATTACAAAGGTGTTTATTCCTTAAAGGGACAATTTAGTCCCCTAAACTGACTTTGGTGGAAGATGAAGATCACTGCTTGTATAGTGCTAAGGCTTTTTTCCAGTGTGATTTGATGCGGGCATTCTGCATAAATCACATTTTTAATATTTGACTGAAGCCCTCTCCAGTGATTACTCTGCATGTTTACTGCAGCACTGATTATTTCGATTCTGAGGATACAAAGGTTTGTTTCATTTATTCACTCCCTGAACTGAATACATTGTGTGGACTCTGAGTGACCTTGCTCTTGTACACAGTAGAACATCTTAACAGTGCAACCCATTGTCTGATGACATCATCAGAGAGACAGGAAATTGCATTGATTCAATTAAATTATTCTCGTTCCTGTAGCAAAAAAAAAAAAGAAATGCAAAATGTAAAACATGCATTTTAAATTTTGAATGCACATTAATATGCATTAATGTTTGAAAGATACATTTTGAGCACTAGACAGTCCCTTTAAACAATAGCTTGACAACTAAACAGAAACATTTTCACTGAAAAGGCAAGCTGAAGGATTAAATTGGATATAGTACAGGTTAAACATAGTTGAGTCTTTTGCTGGTTAAGGTACCTGCCAACCAAAATTGTAACTTTTCTTCTGAATTTTGCCCAATTAAGTTTCAGAGCCAAGTGCCCTAGAAATTCAGTTGACATGGGCCACTTGCTGCAAAGGGATTTTTTGCCTGATGAGCTGAGTACGACCAAAGTGCATTACAGTTACACTCAAAATATATACGTGGTTCATTCCACATTTGAGCACTCATCTTTGTTTCAGAAGCACTCTGTATGTAACTTAGACTATACGCTCTTGGGTAAAGAGTTCTTTATGCATCTCTTCCGTCCGTCACTGAGCTTGCTAATGCAATACATTCCTTAGTAGACTATATTGTCTCATTTGCAAATTAATGTTTGTCACAACATTGTCGGTTTATTATGTGATATTGGCAATGATTTTTGCACGCCTTCCGGGAACATTCAAATCTATTAATATTCCGATAACTTGCAGCAGAGACGGAGAAAAGACGGACAGTTTTCATTGATGTAAAAATTATACTCTAATGTGCCGGCCAATAGCTGGATGCAATTTTTGTAACAGATAAATTGCCAGTTCAACAGAAAACTGAGAAGAATATGTATGATTTCATTCAGTTAGACAAACTGAACGCATAATTTCCATTAAGCTGAGACAACGACAAACAGTCAGACGGCCAGGACACAAATCACAAATGAGAGATGACCATTTAAAATGTGGGTCATTAGTTTTGAAAAGTGATTGCAAGCTATTCAAAGCTTCAGTGATCTGATGGAGGAATCAAGAATTCCAATCTTAAGTTAAAAGTTTTGATGGCAAGAGACAGGGACTGTGGCAGCTCCTATTTCTTACATGTTTTATGGTTCCATAAGCAAAAATCATCATAATAGTCCATGATTTCTAGTGTAGAACCATGAGATGCTTAAACAAAATGATAAGGCACAAGATGATAAATGGCACTCCTCACACTGTGACACAAGTAAATCCATACAGTTTGAAGTTAAACAGCCTACGTTTTTTCCCCTGTGCAACCTCCGCTCGGTGCAGACCAACAGCAAGCCTTATGTGTTTCACACTTTAGATCAGTGCTTAATCATAGACATATTTTCTTGCATCACTGTGTGAGGAAGGCTGTTTATCATCTTGCGCCTTAGTACATTACATTACCATTTATTGATATAGCGCCAACAATTTAAGCAGCGCTTGGTACACACGCAGAAGAAGGGAGTTCCAATCAAAATTATATAAAATATTTTCAGACTAAAACATGAGGTAGAGGACCCTGCTTGCAAGCTTACGTTCAAGAGGGGATGGGGAACATGAGATTCATAAGGAGAGTGAAAAGGGAGACAAAGATGGGGGAGGTAAAAATAGAAGTAGATTGTGATAATGGATGGTGTAGGGGAATGGTGAGCCACAACAGAGGTTACTGATTTGGGGGCATTGTAAGTCTCCAAACTTCAGCCACATGGAAATAAACAATCTTTTGCAGGTGAGTAAAGTGTGTGAGGTGGCTAACATAGTACTAATAATTATGTGCAGAGGGGGGAGCATGTCAGGTGGTTGATTAGAGGTCAAGTCACATTATTATTGGGTGGGCCTTATCTCATTTAAGCCTTTGTCTGTGGCATGGAGCGGTCCAGGTTTAGCTGAGCACCCTCCTACTATCAGTAGTGTATCTTCCACAAGGCAAACAAGGCACTTTGCCAGAGGGCAACACTTTGCAACAATTTTAGCTCCCTCCCTTTAGCGCCTTCCAATTAATCAGGATGATGGGGGCATGTAATGGACGTGGTGGGGGTATAAAATGAGGGTGATGGTGGCATATAATGGGGGTGATGGGGCATTTAGTGTGTATGCAATGTGGGTGATGGGGGCATGTAATGGGGTGATTGGGCATTTAATGTGTCTGCAATGTGGGTGATGGGGCATGTAATGGGGTGATGGGGCATGTTGTAGGTGTGCACATCGGTGGGGGGGATGCCCAAAACCTTTCTGCTTAGGGCAGCACAAAACCAAGATACACCACTGCCTACTATACCGGTATTAATGAAACAACCCGGTGAGTGTTTAAATCTAAGGTATACACAGACTCTAGGGAATGCTGGCTGGGAACATGCTGCAGGTGGATATCTCTTTATTGCATTGTAGAACCATGAGATGGTCTTCTGCTTTCAAGAAAGGTCCCTGGAAGAATTCACAACCTTTATCTGATGTCACTGGAATACTCCATGGCACACAGTCTAGGACTCCTAAACAACCCACAACACATAATCCAAGTACCTGAAATATTCAATGGCTCTTAGTCCAGGTCCCTGAAATAGTTCATGGCTCCCAGTGCAGTTCACATTTGTTATTACACTGAGCTTTCCATGCACAGGTTCTTCACTGAAAGCATTTTTTTAAGCCTGATTCCACAGTTTAGTCCTTTTTACATCCACTTATGTATCTTGGAGTCTTCTGATTTGCAATCTGTCTTCTTCAATGGTCAAGGTCCAAAACTTAAATCAATATAAACTATATGTTCCTTTCTTTGCTGATATATCTCTTCATTCCAGACTAGATTTGTTTGGTGTGATCTTTCCTGCAGTAAATCTATTGCACAATATATGCTCTTCGTTCTCTCTCTCTCTCTGTCTCTCAGGTGAAATTGAAAATGGTTATTTATCAGCGTTATTTATCCTGTAGAACGCATTTGTAAAAGTGCTGCATGTGAAAGCATCTGACTCCTTAGACATGGTTTTATTTTTCTGTAAGCAGGCCACAATGGATTGAGAGGTGGATAATTGTAGTTCTAAATTGTAATATTTATTTAATGCTTTAATATATTGCTTATAGCTAAAGTTCTCAATACATCAGCCTCTTTTTTGTTTGGCTCCTGTTTATTTTTTCTTTTCCTGTACATATATGCACACACACATCTCATTGAAATTGTGCTAGTTTTGACCCTCCTTCTTTGTGTCTTCTGCACACATGTCAAGTCTGTCCACTTCAAGGTCAAGGTCATAAATAAAGAAACGACAAGTTCCACTCTAAGGATTTCTGTTCCAACCAGGCACCTGTAAAATATGCATTTCCTTTCACTTTATAAGACAAACTTATGAATCCTGTGAAATTCTCTACTGACTGTTCAGAATGTACTCTTCATTCATAACCAAGAGAGCTTTTACTGACTGCAGCTGGGAAATTTCCCTGAACCTTTCCAGCAAAAGCAAACCCTAAATCTTTAATATAGAAACCAATAATGTGCCATGAAATTATCTTAGGGGACTGTGTTGAAATGAATCAAAGGTATGCTGCGGCAATATTTAAGAGAGATTACACTGCAAAGTGAAAGGCAGTAAATGCATCGTAACCATGTCTAAACGGCGCAGTTAGGAAGTCTGGAGAATTCTGCGCACGTCAGCTGCGTGCGTAATAGGTATTGTCTGAGCACAAAATGTCAGATCCTCTGCTGCAGAAAATGGATAGGAAATTAGAATGGCTTGTGACCTTTCCATTGTAAAGGCGAGGGTAGTTGTTAAAGGCCACTGTGGAGAGAGTTAAAAGCTATATATTTTTTCTTGGTCACATGTTAAAATATAGCAACTTTTTGCTAATTGTCTGCATGTGCAGCGACCGTACTATTGTTTCTTTGACAGGTACAATCCATAACAGCACCAGCTGTCTAAAGTGTTGGCATAACCATTCACTGTAACATGAATAGTAGAATTTGTATCAAGTCATCCAACACAAGTAGTATGCTTTTTCATAGTAGTCGATTCCAGATTTGATGAGTACATATTGTTAGTTAGTTTTTTCATACCTTCATCCCATGTTTGTGACATATTTCCAATATGTAAATAGAAAGATCCACCTCTACCTCTCTGTATCACCTTCCACTTTCTTTAGAAGTTGCAAGGGCAAAGTGCACAAAGGTTATGCATAAAAGTAGTATAGTGTCAAGAATTGCTAAAGTTGCTATAATTTGTTAAAGTGATTTAAAATGTTTTATAAACCCCTACACGTTGCTTGAGCTGCAATAGCACCTCCGCAAACACTAATTAATTCCGTATCTGTGTTTGTTTTTTTCTACATGGACTACGCAGCTGCACACGTATCAATAATTCCCATTTTAGCTGTGTTGTCCCATGTGGTGATAGCTCCACCTTTTGGCAGTATTTGCATGTGCCACTTTTATATATAACCCACATAGTGTTTGTTGAATGAGCTATGCAATGTGTGGTCATATTTATTGAATTGAAAGGGTCCCAGTTAATAAGAATGTTATAGAGCATGGCATAGCCACATGATTTGTAAGCATTGATTCTACCTGTAATCTTTTTGAATGTCTTGACAACTGAAAACTATACAGTTTTGTTGAATGTGTAGCAGGGGAGCCATGAGGAGTGAAAAAACCTCTCAGCTGTTCCCCCCAGCCGTTCAGCCATAATCTAATGTCTGAATCTTACAACACATAGTGACATTGTTTTGTAAAGCAGTCCTCCCCAGCCTGGGGGAACATGTGATCTCCAGTGGGGCATAGGTACACCAGAGAGAGCATATCATGCCTCCCAACTGTCCTGATTAAGGGAGGGAATTCCACTGTCCCGCTGAGCTCTACCTCTGTCCAGCTTTTCGAGAGAGAAGCTCAGAGAAACAGCAGGACTTGGAACCACACTAAACCTAACATTTCTGGTGTCTGGGACACTGGAGGCTGGTAGGTACACCAGAGAGAGCATATCATGCCTCCCAACTGTCCTGATTTAGGGAGGTAATTCCACTGTCCTGCTGAGCTTTACCTCTGTCCTGCTTTTCGAGAGAGAAGCTCAGAGAAACAGCAGTACTTGGAACCACACTAAACCTAACATTTCTGGTGTCTGGGACACTGGAGGCTGGTAGGTACACCAGAGAGAGCATATCATACCTACCAACTGTCCTGATTTAGGGAGGCAATTCCACTGTCCGGCTGAGCTTTACCTCTGTCCCGCTTTTCGAGAGAGAAGCTCAGAGAAACAGCAGGACTTGGAACCACACTAAACCTAACATTTCTGGTGTCTGGGACACTGGAGGCTGGTTACAGCACATGTGCAGCATTATGCTCATGCACAATAGCACTACCTGTTTGAGTGACAGTACTTTACCTCCCAAGCTGCTCCCCCCAGTGTTCTGATTTGCTATGAGTAAGAGTTGGGAAGTATCACAGTTGCGACAGACAGATCTATCTAATCCCTAAGTCATTGACATGGTTCAAAATGTCAAGAAGAGCAGAGAAATGAGACTTTGAGTCGAATTAAAAGGGTGGCATGATCACAAAAGGTTGGGAACCCCTACTCTAGAGCTTAGAGCTCCAGAGAAACATAGACTACTACTACAAAACTAGAACATATGCTGTTATGGTACTCATCTACACCACAATAGAGGCTCCTACCACTAGCCTGTAGATAAATAATCTTGAGAAATGTTTCACTGAATCAGTTTTGGATACATGTACGTATTTCTCACAGTCTATCCAAAGTCAGAAATAAGGTTAGTAAATCAAGTCTTGGCCCGGCAGATTGGCAGAGTATATGAACCAATAATTCCGTTATCCCCCAGAATGAGGTCATTTTTTTTAAATCCATAGTTCTGTGCCTTGGGTGGTCTTCATCCCTACATGTAGGGTCACTATGTTCCTTTTCAAGCAGAATCTAATGCAGTTATTGTATTGCAGGATAAATCTTGTGAAAGTGAAGATGCATGTTTGCTAGAACAGATTAATTGCTTTCTGTGTGCTTTAATAAGTTTTTGGTTGATTTCCCATTCATTCAGTCAACTTTTTAATAACTCACCCCTCCTACCAGGCTGTTACCCCTCAGAAACTTTTGCATAGCAGGGGGAGGAATATTAAAGTGTGCTTCACAAACAAGAGACATATATAGGTACAACTTCAATCTACATGTTTATGGTAATGGAATAATAATTGGGCAATAATTAGTCTTTAATAATATTGGCCTCAGCTTCCTTGCAATTTTCTAAGTGCTTTTAAAAATAGCCCTCATTTCTAATTGCCATTTTCAATTAACGTTTTCAGCTGTACGGGATGCAAACTCTTTAGCATGTAATTATGCAGCCACTATATTGTAAGAACTGTATTAACCATTTTTTTTTCAAGATGTCATTAAATCTCTGAATCCATTAATCAAACGCATTCTATAACCGTGATCCCATTTCATTAAAACATATTGGGACGGATTTAGAAGCATTTACAGGAGGTCAATGACAATCTCGTATCTATTTAGAGTAAAAATCGGCCCAGGGCAACAGAAATAGCATGAACTCAAATTTTTCCAGCTAAGTATACCTTATGTAATGCTTAAATAATGATTGTTAGAAGAGCTTTGGAGCACCACTAGTGGTACATGCTTTAGATTGAATGGATAAAGCTGACTTTTTATCAAAGAAAAGAGTTGTAGAGAGGGATAAAGAGGATCGCTTACTAAATAATTTGTATAAATTCCATAAGAAAGTTACTTGAGATTTTCCTAGCTTCATTATTAATTATGGTGTTGACCTTTTGGGCATGGATGGGTAGTATGGTGTCCCTTTACCTGCTGATCCCTTTATGTCTAAGTATGAATATACCCAGTTATGTGCAAATTAGGAATTGTGAACCCACATACTGTTGGATAGATCAAAATATCTTTCTTGATTACATTGTGTTGCAAGTACTCCGGACCACCTGCACAATGCATGAAGGCAATTCTAAAAATAAGGGACACTTCAGTGTACTGCTATCAGTGGACTGACATCTTCACCATTTTCTGTCCAGAAAATGTACTCTCTGCTCGCTCAGACCACATACATGCAGCTTCCAAGCTTTCAGATTCAATATACCTTTTCAAAAATCACAGGTGTATGAGTGTCTCCCTGTCCAGAAAGCAGGTCTACTAATCTCTAATTGACTCATGACCTTTTTAAAGAGGAATTAAACCCTACAAAGTGAATGGTGTTCTTATTGTGCACAGTTCACAAGCTATTCACCATTAGTCTTTGCAAAAAGAAAAGTGTGATACCTGCCTTAATCACTTTTGGAGAAGTCCCCATTGCTATATGTAGAGTTTGTGACCAAACTAAACTTGGTTCAACTTTTTAGCTGATGACACAACTATTTGCAACAGATTTGTTTCTGGAGGGATAAGCCAAATGGTAAATGATTTAGGTAAACTAGAAAAATATACAGGCCATTCAGCATAAAGGGCATTTGCCCGGTGGACCAAGCCATCTGCTCAGGGGCATAAAAATCATGGTCCGTTCTCGCCACTCTAGGTTTAGGCTGCTCAGTTTAAAATGCCTGGGCCTATTTTTGGACCAAGTCCGAGCTTGGCGGCAAGTGACATTTAACGTGGATAAATGCAAGATAATGCACATCTTATTTCAGAAGACTTAAAGGTAGGAAGACAATGTAATTGAGCAGCAGTAAATGCTAGCAGAATGCTCGGTTGTTTAGAGGGAGGTATTAGCAGTAGAAAGAGGGGATATGATAGAAACATTTAAATACATGAAGGGAATCAACACAATTGAGGAGAGTACATTTAAAAGAAGAGAACCCGCCACGTTATGACAACATTTTATATTTGGGTCCAAAGGTTTAAAAGTAATATCAGGAAGTATTAGTTTACTGAAAGTACAGTGGATGCATTGAATAGGCTTCCAGCAGAAGAGGTTAATACAGTGAAGGAGTTTAAGCATGCATGGGATAAGCATAAGGCCACCTTAGACTTAAGATAAGATCGGGACTAATGAAAGTATTCAGATGATTGGGAACACTAGATGGACAGAATGGTTATTATCTGCTGACACATTCTATGTTTCTATATGAAACAGAGTTTGTTTAGTCACAAAGCATTGGTCACCCAATGTTACTTTAAATGATATTACCCAACATAACTAGACCTACCTTGCAGGTTTAATCCTCTGACAACCAAAGGGTTACACAGAGTAAAAATACCACATTTTGTCGGTAACCATTGCTTATTTTAAAAGTACCTATGCTGACTAATGTCAGGATTTGCTTTGGTTCCCTTTAATAAGTTACATTTATCACTGTCTGCTGGATCTTCTCTGCACATTTAATGAGGGTTTGATTATTGTAAATCAGCAATTTGCTCTCTGAGTCACTACTTAGCCTCTCCGAATTATTAAAACCAAGCACAAGACATTCATACACATCTCGGAGACAGACCACCTTCATGAATCCATGGCTGCTTGTCGTGTACAGTCATTACTTCTGAGACAGATTGTTTATCTTTAAGTGTTCTGGGGGAAAAAAGAAAAACATAGTTGGTATCAGGAACTGAACAAATCCTAAACCCGCATTGTCTATCTTCTTCAGCCCCCAAATCATCCTGACCTCGTTCTGTCATTAGGCAAATGTCTCTTTACCACCTGTGGTGGTCTTATAATAGATCCTTTAACTTTTGTTGACTGTAGGGTCTACTCAAGAGAGAACTGCAGGGAATTTCAACCTTAAGGCCATTGTAGCCAAGTTTAAAAAAATTATCCCATTCAGTTGTAATGGAGAATTTTTCCAGTTAGGAGGTTGAATTTGAGTTAGTAGAAAAATAAAATTGTTACCACACAACTCAACCTCCTTGAGCTATTTCTGTAGTAAATCCATCCTCCTTACCCCCTAGATAAAGTCTAATTTGTACTCCCATCTCAAACTCACCTTCTTGGAAAGCAAAACATGTTATAGTCGTGTTATACGAGTGAAGACAGTACGGTTTTTAAGGCAAATTGATGTCCATTAGTTTCTGGGTGAATTAACTGCAGATGACTCTGTTAATATATATATATATATATAAGTCCAACGAAGAAAGTAGATAGCACGCACTCACGGGACTAATTCAATCAATTTTAGTAATCTTTAGTCGATACTCAAGACGATATAACATACACGTAGTCGACGTTTCGGTCCCCCTCAGGGACCTTTATCAAGACTATATATATATATATATAAATATATATATAAAATATAAAATTCCCCATCTCCTTAAGAAACCATGGCCGATAGCTGACAAAACAGCCCCCAGACCCCTAAAAAATGTTGGGGCCAGAGGTTGGGCAAGATGCACATGGTCCCCTATATAAAATAAATGGAGCCAGGGGCTGGTTAAGTGCCCCTCACCCCCCCCCCCCCCCCCCACTTATAAAACCAATGGGGCTAGGAGTGGCCAAGTGCCTATGGCCTCACTGTAATAAAGCCTCCCGCGCTGCTGTATAAAAATGTGGCCCATAAAATATATGCGTCCAGGGGCTGGCCAAGTGGCCCTGATTCCTGCCCTTATTAACACCCCTATATAAAATATATGGGTTAAGCAGATGACCAAATGATCTAGCTCCCCATATATTACATGGGGTGGGGGGCTGGGCTAGGGGTTGCCCCAAAGGCACCCAGTCCCCATAAAATAAATATAACTAAAATTAAAAAAATACTTCCCAACTCAGGTAGAGGCGGATGAAACAATAGAACAAAAAAATCTCATCCCTTTGAGTGCCATGATGGTGGACAGTAAAAATAATTGCCCTGGGGAAAAAATATTCCTGAATTTGTCTTCTGACAATCCTTAACTCCCTGGATGTTTGGCCAAGGAAAACAGACAATCCTAAAATAAATCCACCAATGCTAAAAGCAACAAATAATAAAAAATAAAAACTCTCTAAAAGTCACATACTGAAATAATATGCTGATGACCATTTCTCCCTGTTGAACTCACCACTATAAAGACTGCCGATGTAAAATTCGGGCACCAGTTAAAATTTTAAAAAAGGGTCCCTCAGCCCCTAACAAATATTTGGGTCAGGGACATGGCAAGATGCTCTTGGCCCTCCTTATAAAATATATGGGGCTCAGGGCTGACTATTTGCCCCTAGAACCCGTATTAAATGGGGCCAGAGGTTGACCAAGTGCCCCTGGCCCACTGTAATAAAGCCAACCAGCTTTAAAAAAAAATGGAGTCAGGGGATGGACAAGTGATGTTAAACCCCCTCTCTCCATGTAAAATATATGGGGCCAGGGAGGCCTCTGATTGAGTCTTAGAGTTTAATCTTGTTCAGATAGTGGTGTGTGCGGGTGGACAAATTTGCCTGGTGTTTTAAATGAGCTCTCAAAAAAAGGATAGTTAGACTGTTAGACATACAGGCTTGGAATCAAAATAGAATACTTGGTAATTATGGAGCAGTGCTGGCTAACCTTTGGCACTCCAGGTGCTGCCATTACATTTATCATGATGTTCAGTCAGCCAAATGGATGGCTAGAATCAGGCATTGTGCATTCCACAGCAGCTGAACTACCAAACCATAATGACATCATAGCTAACATTTGGCACTCCATTTGTTGAGTACTCACTTTATCATGATGTTTAATACATCAGCCTGGCTAAGAGTCATGGGAAATGTAGTCTCAACAGCTGGAGTAATAAATATGTTAAGTATTGGAGTATTATTCTATGGTTCTAAGTAGTTAAGAATTTTCATTCGTGCTTCTGACCATCTTTGCGATGGAGCGTGCTTTAATTTATTGGAGCTGAGAAAAAAATGGGGCTTTTTTGGGGGATAACAGCAAGTCTGCACTGGAGTGAGATAAGATGCTAACAAATAGTTAATTTGTGTCTCATTTGATATCTCATTCCACGCATTATTTACTCTATATTACTTGAGGTTCAGCAATGTGACTCTATTATGACATCACTTCCTGACAGCAGATACAAAAGATTTGATTATTTTTCCTTCCCCCATGTCTAAATCTTGTTAATTCAAGACATTAAATGTGGCTGTAGAGATAATAGCTGCCGTTATGTATACACAGAGCAATAAATAGTTTTATTGGTGCATGAGACCTCAACTCCTCAGGAGGGTTATTTATTTAATGATCGTCTTGCTATTATCAGTGTTTAGTGGTAGATTTCCCCATAAACCAAGAATAATCTGTCATTTAACCCTTACAAAATACTCTAATGTGGTTTGGATGGTTTTAAACGAATTAAACAATTACTTTTCACTTCCTCCACATCCTTTATGTTGATTCTGTGCCCTTGTCTGTAAGGTAGAGCGTTCTTTAATGTGATTTCTATTGACTTTCTTATTGTAATATAAACCTAGAAAATCCTAATGAATTGAGTCCAGAGAGAGATATAAACACACAGCTGCCAACACTATAAATCACAGTTTGCACTGAAGGTTTTCACATTGGGAAATCAGGCATGCTCAAAGAGAGTCCAGAGTTCTAGTAAGGTTTTAGCAGTCTATGCTCCCAGGAATTTTCTCTTATCTGTAGTAATTACTCGATAGGTCGAAATGATAACAGCTATGAGTAGAAGCAAACTGTTTTTAAAATTTCCACTGGCGTGTCTCCAAAACCGCAAGACACATAATTGCACAACCAACATGCCCATACTTTTTCCGAAGACTCCATACAGTTTTGTATTATCAAACCCTGCGAGAAAAGCCAAACTATTCATCACTGTACAAGCTCTTGCCGGTTTTCTAATCGTTTAAAATTGTGCTGCTCATTTAAAATCAGGGATAAACCTGCAGTCCGTTTTCTCTTACAAATAATAATTAGTTATATCAAGGGGAAAAAAGATGCTGTTTATTTAAAGTGATATTCATCCCACAGAGATCAAAAACGTTTCTGTTACTGCCAGGAGGTTAGTTTTTCTGTAGCAATGTGCTTTAAAGGGACACTAAACTTTATATTTCATTTGAGCTCCTAATATAGAAGCACAAGTGAAATTTTAGTTGTCCCTAGTATGAAGATAAGCTGGCGTGCACTTTTGATAGTACACGCCAGTTTATCCTCTGACTGACAGCTTCCATAGGAAGCAGGCAGCCGTCTGGTCGGCGACTGTCTCTCTCTGTTAGTGCAGAGAGAACCTCGTTTTTGCATGGGATAAGCAAGGGGGACCTTAACTAACTAGCTAGCAGCGAGAGACCCTCGAATTCGGATGTCAGAAGAGGGCGGGCCCCAGCTCTGATTGGCTGTGCACTTGCTGACGACGTCAGCATGCAACAACCTGGAACTGCTGTGTCTCGCATGTGAGTAAAGTAATGTATCACATGTATCTATTAAGATACACGTCGGGTTTACTTTAATGTCCCGGGACATGTTTGGTTTAACCCTCGCTTCCTTCAAGGAAGCGAGGGTTAAACAATGTTAATGTTCCTTTAACTCTTGAGGGCCAGGGTAGCATTTAAGATATTGCAGAGTGCTTCAAGCATTCTGCTCAAGTGGTGTTATCGTAAGCTCCTGTTGTCACGGAGTAAAAACTGCTGTAGGACACAAACTATCCTTGGTCAGCACATGTCTCACTGAACATAATAGAATTATTGTCCATTTTCATATGCAGACTCTATTTGCAGGGTGATTGAAAAAGGGAATTTCAATATGGATAAGCACATTAAATATGTTTAATTCCTGAATTGTGAAGGGCTTTTTGGCTCTATAATTTCTATCATTTTAAAAAGATCTACTGGATATAAGTGTCCAGGCCAGAAGATACAAAGCATACAGCAGGACATAATATATGTTTGGTTCAGGGGAAAGGGGCAACAGACACATTTAGTGGAGGAGTGAGCAGAAAGTACATTGTGTGGAAGGGCAGTAGCTCTCTCTCTCTCTCTCTCTCTCTCTATATATATATATATATTCTCATTATACTACTGTAGGTGAGTTTACGTGAGATGAACATTGAATCCCTTGCATTTAGCTTTGCATTGTGCAGCTCAATTGGTCTTGCATAATGCATAGTTAAATCCCACGTGAACTCACCTGCATCTCCCTTCAGTGAATAGCTCCCATTGTTTATTTGACATCATCTTCATCTCGGTGAAACAGCCTTCTAGTTAAAACCCTTGTAGTTCCAGGGATAAAACGAACGTACTAGTCTACTGTCTCTGATTCATTTGGCAAAGGCAGCAATAGAGTAGAGTCCCTTTAAATCAATGCTTAGGTCACTGTTTAATTAAATGTACTGCTCCAGTTATAGATTGAGAACATGATAAGAAACTCCAGGGACTGACTGGCTTATGAGGATGTAAATTATCAATCCTGGTTGGAAATAAAATGAAGTAATACATGTTAACACTTAGCAAATAAGACATTGCAATAATTACTTTTGAAACTCGCCATTTTCTTCAGAGGCCTCCTTATCTTCTCAAAATGCATCTCTTGGAAGACATGAAAAAGGGCTCCCCTAAAATACATGGGGGTTAGTGGCAACAGAGGAACACACATGCCGTTTGAAGCCCCCATGCTTCTCAATGTCACCTGCATGCATGCCAATGTGTCCCTCGTTATTTTAAATGGGGAATAACAGGCCACACATACAACTGTACTCTCACAATCTACAGGTTAGATGGAGGGGAGGAGCATGTTATTTTACTGTATGCTCAAACATGCAAATAAATTGCATATTTGAGCATATAAAAACATGGCATTCTTAATACTTCATTAAATTAATTAAAAAAAAAACACTTTTGAAGAGGTAATCAGGACTCTTGCAAATCTTAGTAAATTATGTTTTTTGTTTTTTTATAGCAGTTTCCATAAGTTTTAGTACATTTTCTGCTGGGATGGGGCAACATAGATTACACCTTTTTAAATATGTAAATATGAAACTAAAAATGGTTAATCACTAGCGCATGAAAAACTTCATGCTGAATTAGCATTTTTTTAATTGTTCATCAGATGTTTTTAATTATATTTTTCTGCTTACCTGGCAGGGGGCCCATTAAGCAGGTTGCATTTACAGCACACATTTAATTAACCCCCTCCTTTCTTAGTCATGAACCTGTTATTAAAATATAAAAAAAAAAGGCTAGAAAAGCAAAAAAAAAAAATAACAAGAGAGAAACAATCAAAATAAGCAGAAAGTGAAGAAGTTGAGGCCAGGTCCATGCCAGGAGATACAGGCTGGGAAGAGTAAACACACTGGAAACTGAATATTATTAAATGAGTTTAGTTTACATTTATAGTATAGATCATCTGATCTATTTAGTTGAATACTAACATTCAGCCAACTGCCATGTTTCAGTTAGTTCCACATTGAGGCGAGAATGTGGCAGAGAGCATGATTGTTATCAATTGTTTCCCATTCCATCTGTTTATAGTTGATCTTATTAACCGATGCCAGTGCAGACCAGAACATTTTTGAATGGTGGATCTATTCCTTAAACTCCCTACTTTGTCTTTACTGTACCCACACAAATTATATGTTGTTTTTATCGTCATAAGAAGGTCATAAGAAATTTCGGTGCTGGCTATTGCCTCGATGTCGAGGCAATAGACCAGCACTGTTAAAGCGGTTTTCGCGATCGTTGATCGCGAAAACCGCTTCATTGACTGCAGGACGTGCCAGGCACGTCCTTTGTCATTAAGGGAGTTTCTCCCAGGACGTGCCTGGCACGTCCTTTGTCGGCAAGGGGTTAATCCATCTTTGTCTTCTCCAGATATTTTGCACTGGATTAATACAGGGACATTGTAAATATTTGGGTTAGAATATTTGTGTGCGTATTCTTGTTTAAATCATATAATCTCTGAATTGACTCTTGTACAACCTGTAAAGGCCGGTGTGTTTTTATTATTTATGTAAAAATTTATTTTTATTTTAAATATTCTGGGTAAGATTGTATTTAACAATTATCATTATTAAAGGGACTCTATCATGTTATATTATACTCCTAATTCCATCTATTACCTTTCTAGACTATTGAATAGATTAGAAGTTATATTAAAATATGATTTAGTCTACCTCTTTCCAGTCCCATTGCAGCTGTAGCACAAACTGCAAGGAATTAAATGTATAGGCGCTGCACACAAATTTGTGCTTTAATTTAATAAAACTCCTAATCTATTCATTTTCAAGCCCTTAGGCTGGCAAATATGTAGATTAAATCTACATATTTTATCTACTTGAAATATGTTCTATATTCTATAGGGACTTTATCATGATATAATTGATAGAGTCCAATTAAAAATCTTAAGATAGCCGAAAACGACAAATTTTTCTTGATTTAGAATGGCTGACAAGACGATGATTGAGCTATGATCAACGACCAACCAGATGGTCAAAACATTTTTTGCACTCACAAAACATCAATGCATAACAGTAAACTTATCAAAAAATATTTGTTCCTCAAGTTTAAAATTGGTCATGTCCATAATAAATGGTGTCTTCTGTCCACATTGTTTCATGGAGTAGATATCTGTGTATAAGCAGTGGAGTACTTTTTCACTAATTTTTATGTGATTGAAAATAGCCCTGAGTTATTGTTTCTATACTATTTGTGCTTTAATTGCTCTAGCACCTATTCCCAAGACAGATAGCCTTGAAATTAGAAACAAGTTTTTGTATGCTGAACTGTTACTGTTACTCATAAATTGTTGGAGGTGCAGATTTTGTTCTTGTGAACCCACCCATGTAACAATTTGCTAATTAACAGATAATACAGTCCACTGATAACTGTTTTCTGCTGGTGTCACTCTGAATGAGTGTCTGTGACATTTTTTTATTTTATTATGTTTTTGTTTTTTGGTGTTCTGTGAAATTCTTGAATGTTTCTATACAAACACAAATAACATCTGTTACGGAGCTGGTGTGTCTGCTGTTAGTCTATCTCATTTTCATTTTCCATGTGAGGCTTGAAGGTCCACGTTGGTTTTCTGATTCAAGTTGAATCGGAGCGCCAGCTGTGAGAATTTATTTGTATTTTTATCTACAGCGGGAGTGAAGGACTTTGCTCACTGGAGTCCAGATGTCATCAGGAGCTGCAGACGAGAGAAGAGGAAGATGCAAGAAGGAGCAGCGGGTAAGTGGGCATTAGATGCCCCTAAAATTAAAATTAAACAAGGGCTATAGTATGCAGTCTAATGTTGGTGTAAAATCAGTTTGCACCTAAAATATCTAGGACCCGCTGCTTTTTTTTAAAAAAAAGTGCAGTGTGCCCTACAAAACCTTTTTTAATGTGCAGTTTCAGTGTTCAGGTATATATGTAAAGTGCTTTTTTACCTGATGACAGGTGGCATTGAAAATCATCATCTCAAACCAGAATTAAGCAAATTATTCTTGTTTGTGATATCATTCCTGAAAATATGTTGAATGAACTTGGATCTTAGTGATACACTGGTTTGTACACTAATTTACACATACTGTTTTGACATAGATTGCCTCATAAGAGGTCTGCAGAATCATAAAAATGGCTGCTCCTTCTATGAAACATGTTAATGTTAGATTTCGATTCTGAAAACAATGATGTCAGGAAAGATTACGTATTTTTGAAATTGGTTATTAATTTTGCATATTTTAAGATTGGGCCTGTTTTGCTGATTTAATACATTTTTATATTGCATTTCTGTCATGTTCCCTTTAGAGGATATCACTAGTTAAAGGGCCACTGTAGGCACACTTGTCCAGAATATTGGGTCAGATCTTCCTTCATCCCACCCGAGATAACGGAAGACCCAAAATCACGAAAACAGGGCTTAATTTGTATTCTTTGAGCTTTTCTATTTAAAATGTCTACAATTAATGAAATATTTTAATTAAACCTAAGTTATGCCTGCCAAGATCCCTGACCTGGTGCCAAGATGTGACAGAAGCCGAGCCAAAAGGCATGAGTTTATGTGATTTCACGTGACCTTGCATGACCCCTAGACTGAGCTGCATATTTGCACTTAATTAGTTGTAGCCTCTGAATGAAACATAATAGAAAGATAACTAACTTAAAATATATGTACATCAGTAAAACAGAAATTCATTTTGTTGACCGTTTTAAAAGGTTGTTATTGCTCTTTAAATAGCAGCCAGCCATTGGTCCTCAATCGGGGGGGGGGGGGGGGTGTGGTTCGGGGATCTGTAAAAACTGTAAACATAACATAGTGATGATGGGTTGGCACTTGCTGATAACAGTGATAATAACGTATGTCTGTCAATCCATTATACTCATTATGACATTTGGTTCACTTAGCCCCTAGACTAGTCATCATAATTATGTAATTATTCACAAACCCCTTACTTGCAGGCATATTATGAGTAAGGAAGCAGCCACTACTGATAATTACCCACCTCTTTCATTATAATGGCTGTTATTTCTTTCAGTACATAGCATGGAGTTTTGAAAAGGCCAAGTAGTAATGGGGCTAAAAGCATTTTCGAAAGGTCTGATCTGTTTGCAGGTCTGTTATATCACATACAAAAATATTGACTTAAAGGATTTAGTTAACCCTTCGGTGTTGGTTGCTTTTGGAAAAGCATCCTTTCCTTAAACCCATTGTCAACTAAACATTGTTTATACTGTTAATGTAGCAAATGAAATAATTACATATTTCCCATTTCCATTTACAGAATATGTTCATGAAATTGCTTGCAATTCTGCTAACACAATATAAATACTAATAGTTATGTTGTGCACATTAATAGTTACATTGAGTCCCTTGTAAAGCAATCTATAAAAAATATATAGACATTTTGTAAACTGTGTTTCCAACAATATTGGACAATTGCTCAGTCAATGTTCATTCTAATGGCACATCCTCGCACCCTTGTATGCAAATGAGTGATTTTTCTTTTCAAGTTGTTCATACCATGGCAGTCATTTTGTGCAAGAAAAAGCCTTTGTTCATGGCTTATTAGCATTACTTGTATTGTAAAGTTTGATTTTTTTGCAAAACTCTTTTTTACCCCATGAAGTCCTTTGTGGTATTAATGAAGTGAGTATGGGGAAAAACCTGTCATTAGCAGAAGGGCATCCAAGTATTAAAAAAAACACCCTATGCATCCCCAACCTGGATTTTGCCCTCTTCCACTCCTGAAGCATAAGGGAATCCTGTGTTACAACCCCAAATCAATACCTATGGGATACAAAAATGATGGCAAGCTGTGTTTACCAGTACCTTTGTTTTTCAGTTGCTTGATATTAATGCAGTCAACTGGACTCTGCCAGCTAGCATTGCAGAGAGGAAGAGGCTGTATAAATATAAAGTACAATGGTTTTACAGACTCAGAGAAAGTTAGACTTTTTAGTTTTTCCAAATCAAAATATATCTAATCATTCTGTAAAAAATGTTTTTATTTTTTTTGGGCATCACAGTTCATAATTCACTAAGGTTTCAGTTGTTGTCTATCATTAAATCATTCCAGCAATGACGTCTAGTGTTCAGGCTGATAGCGCCCCCTACGTATGTTATACAAGCCTTACTAGCCAATCCCTGACCAAGACCTCATATACTCAGTGAACAGATTTAAATGATAACTACACAGTGCTGTGAAAACGCAGATAACCAGCACAATCTACTAAACTACCTAAACAGGAAGGTATGATGGAAATTTGGGAGGAGAGGTGGGTCTGGAGGTGGGTGCAGTTTTTGCTCGAAATTATCTGCAACTGCGGTGAACTATTTATCTTTCCCCATGATTTGATAAGAAGTTGGTATGTGCATGCTGATGTACAGCCAGTGGGGGACTATCATAAATAAAGCTCTATCACCAATTGACTTAGCATAGTTTTTTTTCTGGCCAGTAATCATGCCTGATGTTTCTCCAGTTATTAACCCCCATCTCCAGACTCTGGATGACAATATTGACAGACTCTGTGCCCACAGCAGGATTGCAATATCTGCATTCTCTTTATAATGTGCAGTGTGCTAAGGATAATGGTTCCTAACCTCATCCTGTTGACTATCCCATTTGATTGTTTAGATATTTATTGAATAGTTATTTAGCCAGCCGCAGAAATTTGCCAAAGAAAGCTTATTTTGTGTTTATCTTTATGCCTTCAAGAAACACTATCATTTACACTGAAAGCATTTCCCATCGGAGCCGCAATTCAATTAAATACAGTACAGACGGCCTTAAACGCCCGATGGCAGCCTGATTTGGTGTCTGCATTCTGTGTATATGTAAGAATTTGTGTAGCTGCAACAAAGCGTGCCTTGCTTAACTAAATAGACCACACAGTGAATTATTATACAACAACTCCTCTACAGTGAGAGCATTGCCGCATGTTATGGATGATTCTGTTCTTTGATTAGTTGTCATTGTAGATCAATTAGGGAGAGCTGTACAGTAAGTTAGAAGAGGATTGCTTATAAGGGATGGGCAGATCACATTGCTCTTTTATTCAGGCACACCCATGTAAAACACATACTACACGGCTTCAGCTTCAATGGAGAAAATGAAGTCTGTAAACAAGTCCTTATTTTACTGATTACAGCCCTGGATTATATATTTTTCATAAGCATCCCTTAATAAAATGGCAATGCAGTCACCGTAGCAGGGGAAGGATTATACATAGTATGTAGAAAACTGGGCAGACTAGAAGGACCGAATAGTTCTGAAGTAGGGATTTGTTATAAGAGCAGTGGTTCTAAGGATGATGTTGGCAGAGGAGTTATACTAGTGGTTACTGAACTAGTTAGAGAGTGGTTATAAGAAAAGTTAAAGGGACTACTTACTGGGGATTAGGAGTTGCTTGTGGCATTGTAGGAAGAGGTTCAGACAGCAGTTTGGGGGTATAATGGGAAGATGTGAACATACTATCAAGAATGACTATATGAAAAGTTAGAGGATGGTATTACAGGAGAAGCACTATGGGTACAAGTTATAGGAGCAGTTAAGATAGGATCTAAATGTATGGGTTATAAGAGTATGGGGGCCAGGAGTTAGTATTAAACAGTGGTTTTCTTATCAATATTTGGAGACTTTTACTCTGTAATTAGCAAATCCACAGGATTACCTCTACTACCGTCTTGGTGCCCCATATTGCAGGTGCAGGGGAGTATCTTTTAGTGCAAGAGAGTTACATCTGGCATAAAATTGGTTACAAAGAGCATATCTGCTCAGTCGGTCTTTCCCGTCAATTTGTGTTAAGCTTTATCACTTTGAATACTTATCAGTTCAATATATGCAACAATCGTGCTTTGTCTTCATGGTCCTTAAGGGCATCAGCCTCTGAAGCCTTTGTACAGTCGATGAAAAATTGATCAAAACAAGATCCATGGAAAATACCGAAATTCAGCTATTTTTAGACTCGTGCACTGGCATGTTGATGAATGTCCACAAAAATTTATTTGCTGTACTTCAGGAATATAAAACCTTTGCAAGGAAAAATGTTTGCCCTTGAATTTTAACAATGGGCTCTGGAAGAAAGAGGCTTCAAGCATTGAATACAGGAGTTAATGTTAAAACAGTGACGTAGCAAAAATTTTAATTTCTTTTCGTTTTGAAAAGGATTTTAGAGCATTCATTATTTTTTCAAAATTTAGCTGAACAGCATTTTTGGGGGGTGACATCAAATTTTTAAATCTAGTAATACATTGCCCCTTTTTTGCTGACTTATTCAGTCTTTAAATTACCTTTATATCATGTTCAGATTGCATAGGAGAAACCAAATATCAGTGTAGTTACTGCAATAAAGAGATGGTATAAATAGGAGAAACTACAAACATATGTAAAAGCACATCTTTGGATTTAATGTACAGATGTATTTCTATTCTCTACACAGTCACTATAATAGCAATGTTATGCATACAGAGGCCCTTTAAATGTCAGGGGGCAGACATGTTGTTTATAAACTTGGATAAGATGAAGGAAGAGCTCCATGTGACCCAAGATGTCAGCCCCCCTAATTGTTCTATAAAAGCAGAGATGGCTCAAGGTAATTTATTTGTATTATTTCATTAACCCCTTAAGTGACCAGGCTGTTTTTGAAATTGTGTACCATTTGTGACAATGACTGTTGTGTTTAGATGTAATTTTCCGTACTCACAAAAATGATAAATTGGTTTTTTTTTTTCAGAATAATAAGGACTTTCATTAGATACCATCATTTTGTGTGTGTGTGTAGGGGGGGGGGGGGGGGCAAGACCATTTTGTTCTGTATATACATGATGAGTGGATCAAGTCCCAAAAATTGTTTTAAATGTCGTGGGACATTCTTATTCTTTGAGATATTATTTTTAATGTTTAAATTTATCGCTCCCCACCTTCATTGGGGGTCAAGATAAAGAAACTTCCAAGCTTGAAAAAACCTCTTCACCTACACATTTTGATGTTGGTCCAGCAAAGTTCAAATACCTTAGCTGGAAAGGTCATTTGTTATTGAAATAATGAGATAATTTTGTTATTTTCCATTTAATCTGTTTACATGTGTGAAGCTGAACAGAAAAAGTATTAAAGAGCAGTTTACAAGTACTAAATCCAGAAATTCTTTAGTCTCATGAACTCAAAATGCATGTGTAAGCCCCCCTCCTCCCCATCAATAAAGTTCATACATGCATAATCCATGTTATTTGTATAGTATTTATACAATATACCCTGCCGGGAACCAATTATTCACTTGCAATGAAAACCTTCAAGCACTTTCCTTAGACTCTGATGAGCATTCTCAGCATTAATTTTGCTGTGCAAGAACAAACTTTAATTATATCTCAGCCACCGGCAATGTGTGAAGGTGCTGTGTGCAGCCACTGGTAGGTAAACTAGTGCTGACCTTGTTTCCAGTGTGTGTTGGCCTCTGGTACTGGCGCTACTGTTTCACCAAATAAAGATCCAAAGAATGGCCCGGGAACTTTTATCAGTCCTGCTGACTGAGCATCATGGGGCTTGCCATCCAAAGCAACTGGAGTTGCGAGAAATTGTCTATTCCTGAAGTGTGGTTTTTGTTTGTAAAAACAAGCTGGTGCATTACCTGTGGTCATATAGCCCATCATTACTCGCAGAGTAAAGTTATCTAACCACATGACTGCTTAATGGACTGGTTGAAGATGAATCATTTTCTCAGACTATAACTGATTTAGGTGTGAAACAGAGGAAGGACACGGCTAAAATTAAGTCATTATATGGCTGGAGTTAAACGAGATTTTAAGCAATAAATGACAGGTTTAAAAGCACAGCATTCGACTGTTGCTTTATGCATTGTACTTTGCGATTAAATATATATACATATGTTTTTAAAATTAATTTCAAGTATGTATTATAATTCTTTTGTTACTTGCTGGGGTTCAAAAGGTTTAAATATATCTATATTGCATTCTGCTGCAATTATTAAATGATTATATTATTATATTTTATTTATAAGCTGCATTTACCAGGAATAATACATTGTTATTCCTTCTATATCTTCTTTCAGATATGTCCTGGGGACCAAGTCCAGAACTATGTTACACAGAAATAAAATACAAAAATAACAATAAACATGTAAAATATATGTATATAAACAATAAACATATACATATCTATACATATAAATATATATATTATTATTATTTTTTAAATGGAATTTACCTGTTAGCAGATTACAAAATGATATATATATATATATATATATATATATATATATATATATATATATATATATCCTGGAACAGGTAAATTCCATTTTTTTTAAAAAGTATTGCATTAAGTTAGAAATCTGTGATTTAAATAATTAAAAAATTAAAACACTTTGTTTTTTGTTTTTTTACATTTTATCCTTTTTTGACTTTTTCTTTTCTAATTTTTTTTTTACCAGGCACTATATTATTTTCAAACTTGTGCCACGGGGCACCTGTGCAAAATACATATTGTTAGTATTAATGATTTGTTCCACAGACCACTGTATGGAATCTAGTCTTACTTTTGTCCTCCTTGGATTGATTCACTTTGTTCTGAATTCAAGACTTGTTCAATTTGCCACTGAGTGTAACCCTTTCACTGGAAGTTTTGGTAGTGAAGGGATTTATCCAACGCCCAAGTGAAAGCGGATACCCGGCAGACTATCAGTACATGACTTAGATTTGCCAAGATGTTGTGTTATTATTATTATTAGAATTGACACGTGTGTTTTTGAGCAAATAAATAAACTTTAGTTTGCATATTTATATATATATATTAATAAAACATTATTTCACACATTAATTATAATAGGAAGGATGTCATAGATCATAGAGGAAAACACAGTATAGCAAAATATGTGCAATATCAGTTTATTTCAATCTAATAACAATGGTTGTGCCACATGCAGTATAGATCCCATCAGTATATAATATAGTTAGCATTACACAACTGGTGTCCAGTATATTTACCATCAATATATAGTTAACCACAGTATAACTTCCGCCCATATATGATTAGACACAGCATAGCTCACATAACTGGATAGTTAGCCCAGTGTTTCGCAACCTTTTTATCCTTTTGAATCCCTTGAAATAAATAAGTGTCAAGTTACCCCTACATAAAAAACTGACCACTAAAGGCGGTTTCACTGCTAATGGCCCTTTTGGTGTGTCAGACAGTCCATACAAACCAATATCCAACTTATCATGCTTATAAGGGAACAATTGTATATACCACAAGGTGCAGATCCTTTTTAAAGTAAAAACGCTTACTGCACATGGCCAAAGGAGCAGTAATGTATCAACTTGCTTTATTATGGCCAAATAAGCTGTAATTAATAAACTTGGTATAATATGACTAAATGAGCTGTAATGTATAAACTTGGCATATCATGGAAAAATCAGCAGTAATGTATAAAACGGAGGGTGAACTCATTATACACCGAAATTGGATTTGAGTTTGGCACTTCAGCCAAGTTTCACAAAATGCGGCCACTTAATATCCCTGGATTTGAGTCTGAATGTGCCAATCACACCCGAGCATGCTTTAATCCAAGTAACATAGGCAGAATTCACCCTTTTTAATTCTCCTGATCTGAGTGGGAGAATTCAACATTAAAGCCCTCTAAAGTACACTTCAAAAGATTGTAAACCGATTTTTTCACATGCACATGCCTACAAATAGGCCCTAATATCTTTTCTGATATAAAATATCCAGCCATATGATATTTGTAAAATATATATTTGCACATTAAATGGAACTATGGACATGTCAAAAAAAAATAACAAAATACACGTCCAGCACTGACACCAATATGTAACCACAATAAAATGGATTGTGTAACCATGTAGAATGATTCAACACTATGGAAATAGTGTGCTCTAGCCTCACACTCCTGTTGGTACATCAATCTCATCAGCGCCTGCTCTGGGAATACTGCAAGTGACTAGACTATTCATTCTGCTTCTCAATCAACACCGCATGGAACCTTTCTTGGTTTCCCAAGATCACACCGAGTACCAGCAATGAGACCAGCAGCATTGAATGCTTTCATTGGAGCAGATTGTGGAGGGGCTTCTGGTGTGCTCAGCTTATCACAACCTCCGGAATCCATTGCTCTCTCTGGCATACTGGTCGCCACCACAGATGTGACTGCAGGAAAAGAGAGAAGATGTTTGGGACATTGCAATACAGAACTTCTCTTACAGTTCACATACATGGTCATCTGTATCCTGAACTATGGTACATGGACATTCAGAACATCTCATAACAATCTAACTTTTTCTCCATCCCCGGACTTGCTCACCAGGAACCAGCAGTTGGTGGGAGGAAAAAAGTATGGGAGGAGGTAAAGATAGGTCTTTTCAAGATGAAGAAGAAAGCATTGTTACTGTTGAATGCATACAGTTGGTTGCAGAACATTTCAAATACATTTGTATTGGGCTTCATTCATGAAAGAGGTCAATTCATGTAATGGAGAATGTAATTCCCAAGTTTAGATCATACCAGCCAAGTTGTAATCATTCTGGAGAGCTGCTGATATTGAGAATGTTTCAAGTTGGCTATTTTGGCCATAATGTGGGATCTCCATTCACAATTCCATGCAATTACCTCTTTCATAAATGAATCCCTATCTGTTGCACAATTTGTACTGCAGGTGACATGCAAATACATACACATGTATTTGTATGATTAACTTACCATAGACAGGTGAAGAGGTATCTGACGCCAAGATCATTTATGTTGTCTGACCTTGTGAAGTACAAGGAGGAACTGCCAGATCTTCTGTGTCCTGTGCAGGCCATGGGGCCTTGTCATCAGATATTGCCAGGAGTTGAGCGGGTACCATGCTAGGAGAAAAATGAGAGAACTGTGTTACTACATATCAATTGACATATATAACATATCAATGGATGTTCTATAATTATGACCAGCTAAGTTTGTGTCACCTCAACCCACGTGGCCTGCAGTAGCTATTCCTCGAAATCCAGCAGGACATCCATCTCAGTATCCAGAATCTCCCATGGGATGTAACGGGGTGTTTGAGGTTACCACTTTCAGTTTGATGCATTTCGGACATGTTTTGGCTGCATTCGGTTTCAGATTATATCGGTTTGAAATCAGCTATCATTTCCAAATTGCAGACTTATTCATAGGCACATCGGAGCTACCTGGGTATCTTGGAATTCAGGGAGTGATGTGTCACCAATGTGGCCCGAATCAGTCTGCAATTTGGAGGCACCATTTCGGTGCTGATTATCAGCACATCAACCCTATGGCATAGCATCATCAGCAGTAATGTATAAACATGGTATTACATGGCTAAATGAGCTATAGTGCATATACTTGCTATAACATGGCCAAATGAGGTGTATTGCATGAACTTGCTATATAATGGCAAAATCAGCAGTAACATAAAAACTTGGCATATCATGGCAATATCAGCTGTAATGTATATACATAGTATAAGATGGCAAGTCAGCAGTAATATGTGAACATGGTTTAACATGGCAAATGCCTTTGTTGGCACTCCGTGAATCTTCTGTAGTGTAGGCGTGTTAATGGAAAACATGTAAGCTACACCGCATCACACAGGCTGGAGTATAGGCTTTGTAGATTACTATGAGCACTATGCTGATGATAGATAAAGAAAATAACAATAGTTTAGTAAATAAAGTGCCCCCCCCCCCCTCCCCGGTTGAGAAATGATGACTTAGTCAAATACAGTAGAGCTCCAAACATTATGAACAGCTGCCGTTGACCACCCTTCCTAATGCTCAACCAGCATTGTGAAAGCGATTGGCTGAATAGGGACTATGGGAATTGTAGTCCACAATAAACATCTGTCACTCCATCTGCTGTAAACTACAATTCCAGGGATACCCTGATCCCTTGATGTTGTCTGAAAATAATGGGAAATGTGGTCCCCAGCAGTAGGCTAAAAAGTAAACATGACCCACTTCTATACCTCGTGGGGGAACTCAACCCTGGTTTGTCATTGATACCACCCATTGCTGCTTACACGGCTGGAGGCGCAGATATAACTTTTATATACCAGGAGCAGGTCTGTACCTAAACAGAGATTGCATCCAGCCTCACTAGCCTCGGCAAGATCATTTGATTCTCACCCTGCCAGATTTATTTACCATACAATGTATCCTGTCTGTCATTCAGGTTTAACACTGCCAGCGTAAAAGTTTACTAAACAGTAGTAGAGCTTGATTCTTATTTGGTGCTTTTACCCTGCAGGGCCAATGCTGTAAATTATTCCTAACTGATAGGATGATGCCTGCATCTTCTAATGTGTTATGGGAAGTATCCCAATTTTTATGAATCATTCGATGTTTAGCAGTTACGTTAATGTCCTCTAAATATAGACAGGAACATAATGTTACAGGAAGGTTAGCTATTGTGCATTGTGAGCTGGTCTAACCTTTGCCAGGATTTGTAACGAAATAGCTTAATTGTCCCATCACTCATTTCAACAAAATAATCCATAATGAGTTATCACTGCTAAGGTAATGAAATTGTTAGCATTATGTGATTTGACTGGTGATTCAGAATTATTTTATGTGTTTACATTTGTAGTTTCATATTTTGCCTGTTTGTATTTACATATATATATATATATTATTATTTTTTTAACCGATCATAACATTATGACCACATACAGCCCTGACCCATCGAGGCTTGGACTCCACTAGACCTCTGAAGGTGTGCTGTGGTATCTAGCACCGAGACATTAGCAGCAGATCCTTTAAGTCATGTAAGTTAGAGGTGGAGCCTCCATGGATTCGACTTGTTTGTCCAGCGCATTACATTAACATTTATTTATATAGCACCAACAATTGACGTAGCCCTAGGTACAGAGCATTGAAGGGAACTGCATACAAAGTTAGACAAACTAGAACAGACTGATACATCCCACAGATGCTTGATTGGATTGAGATCTGGGGAATTTGGAGGCCAAGTCAGCACCTTGAACTCTTTGTTGTGTTCCTCAAACCATTCCTATATTTTTGCTTAAGGCAGATAGGCACTGATCCCGCTGGCTTGCCACCTGTCAGTGGTCATATTGTGATGGCAGCTCAGTGTGTGTGTATGTGTGTATATAATATATATATATATATATATATATATATATATATATATATATATATATATATATAATTGTGTGTGTGTGGACATTTATTATGATGCTTATTAAACAGGTGCTGGCATGTTGCAAAAACAATGTAATTAATTGTATAGAAAATAAAAAGACCATACACACACATATATATATATGTGTGTGTGTGGTCATTTTCTTTTCTATACACTTAATTACATTGTTTTTGCAACATGCCAGCCCCAAAAGTTTTAATCAGGCAGAAGAACACTTCTTCTTAATTAAAATGACTTAGCTCTGACTTCCAGGCTGCCATCCCACATAGATTCAGCTCTATGACCTGATTGAAGCTATTGGTGTGTCGGCTTATCCATAATGTATGACACATGCCTATCTCTCAGCAGCTAGAGTTTGGTCGCAGAGTCAGTACATGTTCACAGAGCTGCCGTTTTGTGAGGTTTTTCTTTAACATTTACCTTTAATGCATGGACACAGTGGATAAGGTGATTTGTTTTTATTTATTTATTTTTACCTTGTAAGTGCCACAGTCCTGTTTAGAAACAATGTTGTATTTTTGTGTGTGTGGTCTAACGAAGGACTATTGCAAATCTATATACACAAACAAATTTCACCCCACAACACAAGTGCATGAGACATGTAGAAGCATTCAATAGGAAAATGCATAGTCACAGAGAGTCACGGCAGCCACAGTGTTAAACAGGACATGAATAGATTCAGCAGGGAGCAAGCATCACAGAGGTAATGCATCAGCCGGGGTTTGATGAATCATTTTACATTAGAATTTTAGATGAAATTTGTGCTATCAAATGTCAATGCAAATGCAGTAATAACATGTAATTTGCTCGGGTTTAAACATTTCCGAAATAGGTACGCACTGCCGCTCTGATTCCAAACGCTCACTAAGTGACTGTTTAGGCAGATTATATCCATCTTGTCAGTGCCGGCAGTACTTAGCTCCAACCAAAGATATTCTTGCCTAATATTATTTGGAGATCTTCTAGTCCACACAATTAGCTTGAATTTGAGTTTCCTAAACGCTGGGCTATTTAATCTAGTCACAATGCAGGGTCTTGTAATTCTTATTCAGGAGAATTGTTTGGTCAAGGTCTGGACCGCCCATATAACCTACACTAAAATGTATACAGGTTTCTGGTATACTCTGCGTATTCACAAATAATATACCATTTACTGTATTTATTGTAACACTGTGTTAGGTTGTTCATGTAAAATTTGGACCTTGGTATATTGTATTTCTACAAAATGTATGTTTACCTACCACATGGCTGTAGAAGAATGTTTATAAGATCATGTGTTCTAAATTGGTAAGAGATCACAAACAGGGGATGGACAGAATAACACACTAACCATATATCAATGTCAAAGAACTGATAAGGAGTAGGACCCCCAATTGCCTTCAGAACAGCTTCAATCCTTCTAAAAGTCCCAATATGTGTAGTGAGATATTACACCAATCTTCAAGAAGGAGATGACTGTAATAATGTTTTGATCTATTCATAGGTAGACATTTGACTTATCATCGTGTCCTTGTAGAACCTTCCATTTTAAACAGATGGCAGCCGGCACGGTGGGTTGATGGTGTGCTTTTAACTTTCGCCTAGATTCACCTGTGTGGCAAAAGGAATAGAGGGAAAGATGACTCTTCAAACTATATTACTTTTTTCCATTCCTCAGGGGTCTAGGTTTTGTGCTTCTTATATAATAAGGTTATGCACCGTTGTATGTTGGCCATGGATGCGGCTGTACAGCCTGCCTTTATCCAGATAAGTGCTTGTTTTTCCCTTTTGGTGAGCTTTGACTTGAGACCAATGTTCATCTTTGCTGATGCAATTAGTCCATGTTTCTCGTATGCTGTCTTTTGCAGTTTTTGTAACTGAGGCTCCTGTAATTTAGGCACAGATTATTTAGCCTGGTTAGATGCTGCCAAGGCTGACAACCGTAAATGTTCTGGCAGTCAGTAATACACAGCTACAACATTTTTTGCTTGCCAGTAAAATTTATTTAAGAGGTATATTAGTCTTTAATCATGGAGACACTTTATTAGACAGGCAGAAGTTATGAAAATGATCTACCCTAAAAATGCATAATATTGTCCAATAATTATTACAATGTGAATACCTGAATTCTAAATTCACATTTGCATCCTCTTATGTTTTCTTGCCTGTGCTCTCCAGCATTTGGCAGCTGAAAGAAATCCTTCAGAAGATGGAATTAATGGGGTCTATACCCTAAAATGTATGAATACTTTGAAACATTAACTTTAAAAGTCGATCTTGTCATGCTATTCACTAAAATCGTCTCCCATCTTGAACTCCCTTCAGTGAAAAGCAATAACATTTTCTATTCACTAAAAACCGAAGGAAAATTGAATTGGGAGTTGACTTTGACATCCAACCCCTATCCCACAACTCTTGTCCTTTACAGGTGTCGAGTTACATAAACAAAAAAATAATAAAAAGGGGGGGGGGGGGAAACCTGCCTAAACCGGATCCCGGGTGCACCGCAAATGCTTCCCGTGATCTGTAATGCATATGAGGGGCCAGGGCAAATATCCCTCCCACTATAAGGAGAACAGTGCCAGGAGATGCCTATGCTCCTTCCACCAATTATAAATATGGGGGCACTATTTTTACCTGGCCGGGGAGCCTGCCAAATGACTGCCAGCCTACCCCACACCTGTTAACATTACCAGGGTTGGGAGGCTGCTAAATGACCTCACAAAAAGGTTCTGAAAATTCGGTTTCCGAATGGCCAATTCGGATCTGAATTACAGCATATTGTGTATTTGGGGGATTTGGCTACTATGTACAATCTAATCCATTTTGGAATGGATCGGTGCATATTGTGTAGACCCTCAGATGTTAATCAAATGTCTTAAGCCCTGCTCTTCTGTCTGACACATTAGCAGTATATGTTATTGTGATTTAGTTACTTCTCAAAAACACCAGTCATTTTGTATGCAGTCTTTCCATTATTTAGTCCGTCTCCTGCAAGAAGGCCATGAGACATCATGGAATGCAGCTGGTAGGATGTAATAGTGTGTTATAAGTTTCTACGTTGTACTCAATAAATATGACCGGTTCACTTTATTATTCATACTACAGCCATTAACCTCTTCAGTACACAACCCTATGCATTGATAGACATATGCTCACTGTTAATGTTTGTTTGAAACTAGTTCTAGTTCATGAGAGAGATTTTCCCCCAGAACCTTCTAGGTCATCAATGCCCAAGCCTTCTGATCCTTTTTATTAATTTGCATCCAGTTTCTTCCATTATGTGTTAGTGAGTTAGCTGGCTAATTACAGATCATAAGCAAGATTCCCATACTATGGAAGTTCTGAAGTTTCTGAGTCATTGGTTTTTGTGCTTGTTTTAACCCCTTAGTGACAAGACATTTCACCTTGACTTTCGCTTGGTGACAATGTCTGTTTTGACATTTCTGGGGTGTTTGTGTTTAGCTGATACTGTACCCACACAAATCATATGTTGTTTTTATTGTCATAAGGAGGGCTTTCATTAGATACCATTATGTTCATCATATCTTATAATTTACTACAAAAAAAATCATAAAATATGATGAAAAATTAAAAAAAAAAAAACTTTTTCTAACTTTGACCTAAAATATAATTTAGACAAATACAATCATTAAAAAAGACCCCATCTAAATAGTTTCTAAATGTTGTCCCGAGTTCAGAAATATGCATGTTTCCATATTTTTCGGTATTTTTTTGCGAGTTATGGGGCAAAAACCAAAAATAGTGTTTTTTGTTTTTTCCTTTATTGACCTTTTGATCCCAACCCGAACCCAAAATTTAACCTTAACACTAAATTTAACCCCAGCTCTAACCCTTATGCTATCCCTTAATATATTTTAATTTAATTTTAACCCTATCCCTTATGCTAAAAATTATTTAATTTTAACCCTATAGGCTAATCTAACTATATAACCAGTTTTTAATTAATTAAATATTTATTTTAAATCTTTTCCAATGCTATGCTACTTAACTACCACTACGGGCAGTATATTAAGTAGCATATTCAGAGCGACAGAAGTGAAGTTACTTTCACTTCCGAAGCTGAGACCGGCAGAGGGCATAGCCATATTGACAGAGCATGCTGCTCCGTCAACATGGCTCCCATGATCGCTCGATTCACCGCAGGACGTGGCAGGCACGTCCTTTGTCGTTAAGGGAGTTTCTCCAAGGAAGTGCCTGACATGTCCTTTGTCGGCAAGGGGTTAAAGCATGAAACTGCCAATAAAATCGTCTAGCAACTTAGTGGACAATTGTGATAAATAGGAATAAAAATTGTAAAAATGATGAGTCCGCAAAAAAAACACGTGTCCTTTTAGATGATCTCTTCTTCATTTGTGTTGAATATTTTGGTATAAAATTGCTGATATCTGTACAGTAACACAACATCAAACATCAAAAGGTTCATGCAGAAATATTAGCTGCACATTATATTAAAGAGGGCCAGCACACTCATATCCTGTACAGCTATTGGGTGTGAGGGGCGCAACTGACTGCCACAGCCGGGACCTTGTATGTACGTAGAGGGGATATCTGTTCCGATTCCTGAAAACCATTCCCAACCCGCACCCATGCCTCCCCAAACCACCCAATACCCCAATAACTGTACACGAGACAGATAGATGGTATAAAAAAGGCCACAGCAAATGTATTATATAAACAAGATAAGGCTATATCTGCCAACCACCATATAACCTTCATATAACCATAAATATAAAAAACTGATACAGCCTAACAAAATGTCTAAACCCTTGCCAGCCAAACATTAACTTAAAACATATATACATAGTGCATAACTTTACCTCCAGAGGCGCTCGCCTCCCCTCCTCGTCCCCTAAGAAAAACCCATACCTAAAAACCGTTCCGTCTTACCACAATGCTGACCACTAGCCGGCTCTTTTAGCTCAGTGGGCACGTCCAGGAACCAACTTCAAAGTTAAAGGTTAGGGGAGGACCGAGCACCCCATTCTTCCTCTATTCATCACTCATACATGCCCTGTCCAATATTAACATATCTCCCAGGGTGCTAATGTTTAACTCCGTTAGATGCGATTTTTGAGTTTCAGACCCTCAAATTTTGGACTACTCAGAGATCACCAAACTGATCTCGAACTAACCAAAAATTCCACTAATGTGTCGGATATTTGTGCCAAAACATTTCGGCAGCCGAACAATAAAGTTGTTTAAAAAATAATACAATCTAATTAAATATATTAAAATATAATTAAGTAAAATACAGAATATTAACTTAAAATAAATATAAAAACACATTCAAATTAATTAATAATATTACAAATATATTAATGTTATATATTTTATATACAACAAAAAACATTACTTATCAATGTTTCATTGACATTATAATAGTTTTAGGAAATGGCCACACATATGCATACACATACAGTATCAAATATAATTTTATACATAACAATGCCGGTGATGTCATGTCACCAGTTATTGTTCACCATCAGCATGCCTCATGTATCATGTTATCATTTAGTGACCATTTACCTTGCTTTTATTGGGTTATTAAGTGGCATATGTGATATGTGTATTTCATATTTCACAATGTGTTCATTAACATTGTAATTGTATCATTTATGCCATAACTGCATATTTTAATAATAAATTACAATCATACATTTTTTAGTAATACATATACTATTATAACATATTAAAACTATTACCATGCCAATGAAACATTGATTAGTAATGTTTTTATCAAATTATATACATTAGCATAAAATATATAAGATTACTATAATTATTTTGTATATTATTATTGATTTTATTTCAATGTGTTTTTTATATTTAATTTAACATTTTTATTATTTGTTATTATTTTTCCCAGTCCATTAACTGGCTAATAACTGTTGAACTGAACTGCCCCAAATTTTTGACGATTTAAGGCCAAATGAGTGTGAAGGGTGGGGGGAATCGGTCCTGATTATTGAGTCCTCCCTCTAGAGCAGTCATGTCCAAAGTCCGGCCTACGTCCCGGTTTAGTGCAGCCCTATAGGCAGTGGCATCCTGAGGGGGGTGTGGACCACTGTCGGCATCCCCCCGCAGTACATCGCGCTGCTGAACTTTTTTTTTTCTGGCATCCGCTAGATTCGGCCGGAAAAAAAAAGTTAAAAAATATATATCAATCCGACAGAGGAGATGACCGGGAGACAAAGCAGCAAGGAGGTGAGTACTGGGGAAGGGGGGAGGAGGGTGGCATATAACAAGCAGAATGCTGGCATATTAAGTTTCTAAATACTGGCATATTTAATGGCAAAATACTGGCATATTGAATGGCAAAATACTGGTATATTGAATGGCAAAATACTGGTATATTGAATGGCAAAACACTGGCATATTGACAGTGAAAAACTAGCAAAAGAATGGCATATTGAATAGCTAAATACTGGCATATTGACTGGCAAAAAACTAGCATACTGAGTGGCTAAATACTGGCATATTGAATGGCAAAATAATACTGTCATATTGAGTGGAAAAATAATACTGGAATATATTACATGGCAAAATACTGGTATATATTAAATGGCAAAATACTGGCATATATTAAATGGAAAAATAATACTGGCTTACTATTGGGCAACTTGGCTGTGGCTTATTAATGACAAAATAAAATGGCATATTATTGGGCAAACTGGCTGTGACATATTAATGGCAAAATAATACTAGCATATTGAATGGCAAAATAATACTGGAATATATTGAAAGGCAAAATACTGGCATATATTTCAGCTTCCTGGATTTTTTTTTTCATCTGGCCATCAAATATGAAAGGCAGAGTGATTTAACACGTGTTTAGATTTGTCATCCATGTGAGTATGCCGTTTGCAATAAACTTTACGTAAAATAGTTAATTTTTAATATAATTGTAATGGTTCAAAGAATGTCAGGCAAAATGGTCGTCTCTCACGCATGTTCACTTAATGAAATCTGGCTCTCTTGGACACCACTGCTCTAGAGGAACTATCTTTTCAACAGTGTGCTGTTTTAATCAGGCAGAAGTTGTCTAACGTTCATATAACGATTGTTCTACTCCGGCATCCAGTGCTTTGTAACAGTGTTGGCTATATATAGCCATATATATATATATATATACACTTGTATACAGAATTAAGAACAGACTATCATGAAGAAGAAAAATCTAGATCCATCCTATGTGATAGAAACACATGCAGATTAACTATGATCTTTTGACGCAGGTTTCAATTGTTTGCAATTATTTTTAGCCATATTTTTTGGGAAAAAATGGTGGCAACCCAATCCACCAGTAGAGTACGTATACATATCTGAAAATTCCAGACGATTCACTAGAACCAATTTCCCACAGAAGTTAGTTATTTAAACCTATTTAAAAAGCATTATAAGTATTAACTACATTTAAACATGTCTTAAGTGTCTAGTATTCTACTTGACTACAGGTGTGTCCATTTACTACAGAGTGCAGAATTATTAGGCAAGTTGTATTTTTGAGGATTAATTTTATTATTGAACAACAACCATGTTCTCAATGAACCCAAAAAACTCATTAATATCAAAGCTGAATATTTTTGGAAGTAGTTTTTAGTTTGTTTTTAGTTTTAGCTATTTTAGGGGGATATCTGTGTGTGCAGGTGACTATTACTGTGCATAATTATTAGGCAACTTAACAAAAAACAAATATATACCCATTTCAATTTTTTATTTTTACCAGTGAAACCAATATAACATCTCAACATTCACAAATATACATTTCTGACATTCAAAAACAAAACAAAAACAAATCAGTGACCAATATAGCCACCTTTCTTTGCAAGGACACTCAAAAGCCTGCCATCCATGGATTCTGTCAGTGTTTTGATCTGTTCACCATCAACATTGCGTGCAGCAGCAACCACAGCCTCCCAGACACTGTTCAGAGAGGTGTACTGTTTTCCCTCCTTGTAAATCTCACATTTGATGATGGACCACAGGATTTCAATGGGGTTCAGATCAGGTGAACAAGGAGGCCATGTCATTAGATTTTCTTCTTTTATACCCTTTCTTGCCAGCCACGCTGTGGAGTACTTGGACGCGTGTGATGGAGCATTGTCCTGCATGAAAATCCTGTTTTTCTTGAAGGATGCAGACTTCTTCCTGTACCACTACTTGAAGAAGGTGTCTTCCAGGAACTGGCAGTAGGACTGGGAGTTGAGCTTGACTCCATCCTCAACCCGAAAAGGCCCCACAAGCTCATCTTTGATGATACCAGCCCAATCCAGTACTCCACCTCCACCTTGCTGGCGTCTGAGTCGGACTGGAGCTCTCTGCCCTTTACCAATCCAGCCACGGGCCCATCCATCTGGCCCATCAAGACTCACTCTTATTTCATCAGTCCATGAAACCTTAGAAAAATCAGTCTTGAGATATTTCTTGGCCCAGTCTTGACGTTTCAGCTTGTGTGTCTTGTTCAGTGGTGGTCGTCTTTCAGCCTTTCTTACCTTGGCCATGTCTCTGAGTATTGCACACCTTGTGCTTTTGGGCACTCCAGTGATGTTGCAGCTCTGAAATATGGCCAAACTGGTGGCAAGTGGCATCGTGGCAGCTGCACGCTTGACTTTTCTCAGTTCATGGGCAGTTATTTTGCGCCTTGGTTTATCCACACGCTTCTTGCGACCCTGTTGACTATTTTGAATGAAACGCTTGATTGTTCGATGATCACGCTTCAGAAGCTTTGCAATTTTAAGAGTGCTGCATCCCTCTGCAAGATATCTCACTATTTTTGACTTTTCTGAGCCTGTCAAGTCCTTCTTTTGACCCATTTTTCCAAAGGAAAGGAAGTTGCCTAATAATTATGCACACCTGATATAGGGTGTTGATGTCATTAGACCACACCCCTTCTCATTACAGAGATGCACATCACCTAATATGCTTAATTGGTAGTAGGCTTTCGAGCCTATACAGCTTGGAGTAAGACAACATGCATAAAGAGGATGATGTGGTCAAAATACTCATTTGCCTAATAATTCTGCACTCCCTGTATACCATAATGTTATTGCCTTCTTTTTTTCTCTATTTTAACCCAAATCTCCCTTAACATTTTGCCTCTTTAATCACTTTTTGTTTTTCATTTTATTTGCTGTCTCGCACCTGCTGTGGAATAAAACAGACAGTGCTAGAGGAGTTTTATAAAGAGACTATTTTTGTATTGTAGGATTACACAGCTTTAAAACCAAAATCTGTAAAATCTATTTTTTTTAAGCCACTTTCAGCTCTGATTTCCCCTGTGCTGTGTTGGGAGCAGAGACTTCAATCCTGTCTGTAGTGTGTACAGTGGACATGACAGGACTGGAAGAATAGTATTTTCACATCTAAAACAAACATCCATCTTTGATTTCAGTCTCTCACAGCGTCCTCTATAGTACCCTTTCCAGGAAAAAATTTGCTCTCTTAGGAATCATTATCAATTCCTATATGATTCTCCCAAGCTGTTTTTGTGCAGCGGATTTAAATGTTGTGTCTTTATTCTCCCGGGGTGAGAGAGACATTTCTAAACTGGCCTACCGGGATACTGTGAGAATTCTCGGTAAGTCATCTGCTGCTGGTGCTGCTCTGATCATTGTATGATCAGTTTATTTTTCTGATGTTGTTTTCGGTCAGGTCGCTGTGTATCTCTTCCTCTCCGTGTATCCTATGAGAGCAGGTCCGTGCTTCTCCCAGCACAGACATGGTCCTGTTAGGTGCCTGTGATCCTCCAACCCAAATCACAAAAGAGCCTTCCACACCACCACTAGGGACTAAAATTCCTAAGATTTCTCCCGAAGAAGTCTCATTAGCCAAAACATAAAACATAGTACAGGATATAGTCCTATTATGTGTGCACTTGTCTTTACCAATTAAGGTTTGCTACTACAATATTTATAGCTTGTGTATATCTGGTAGTAATATTTAAGGCTTTGCTATTTAAGGATAGATTATAGGATGTGTATATTTTGTATATGTATTTATAGTGTTTTTTAATTGATTGAATAAAGGGTTTTATTTATATTTGGGTGTCAAACTCTTTTTGTTGTATAAGAAAGCTTCCTACCTCTCTTTTCCCCAGATCAACTGGGAGGAGGATTTTGTTGTTAGCCTGCTGTGCACCACATATCCTATGATGCTCAGCCAACATCTTGGGAACATTTTGGCCGGCTGAGCATCATGGGAACTGTAATTCACAAATAAAATGTTTCTACCACGCCTTCCTTACTTAAATTCCGCAAATATTCTGCCAGCATAATGGGAATTGTAGTTAAAGAAGGAAAAGCACTCTGGAGAGAACAAACACCATAATCACAATGCCTAATATACATAACACTATACACAAACATAATAAAAACAGTATTAATAAAAAACTGTAATGCAGTGGAACAGACCCATGCTTCAATAACATTCTCAGACTGCTAGTTTAATATTTATGAGCTCAATCATACCCACCATTCTGTGCACGCATATCACAGAAAATGGATTCCCACATAATTTCAAGTGGCCCAAAAATTGTCTATGCTCTAAATATACAGAAAATAAAGACATATGGATAGATAATGGATTCTTACATCTGTATGTGGCTGATCAAATACTGTGGGCAATAAAGTCACACACTGTTCGTGTGCATATATGTGCTCAAAAGTAATTAAATAGGATGCAGGGTAAATCCCAAAAACGATTCACACGTCTCCTCTTCAAATCTAACGTATGAGCTAATCGATCATTCACATAGTCCATGCATAGGTGCATTAATCACCGGAGCCGGCCGTCATTAAACATTTCAATTTGTGTAACCAGTCTATCATTTTCACTCCACTAATCCATCATGGAGACTGAGCCGCTTCAGTCCTAGTATGCTGATGGACTGCATAGACTGACTGCTGGCTGGCAAATAATAGCACAAGTCACTTTGTGGCAGCATGCATAGGTTACAATAGTATCACCTACCTGCTGTAAAACTTCATGCATCTGACCACAAAATGGAGTTGTCGGGCTTCTAGTTGGCATCCTGTCAGAAAGGACCCGTCCTCGGATAGCTGCAACCCAGTTGTAGCATTCGGTCAGACGCCAGCATACTGGTCCATGCCACATTAACGTGCCACGCCTCACATATGAACTGGATGCCGGTTAAGGGAATACCTCCACCATTCAATCACTCCAGTCTACCCCAACATATAAGTTTCATATAAATATTGCACAAATAATAATCCATTTCTCAGAGCTTGATCTTACAAACCAAATGCACATGTACACTCTACTCTATGATTGTGCTCATGAATATATAACTAGCTGTCAGAGATTCTTATTGAAGCATAAGTCATCTCATTTTCATTATGGTGATTTATTTATATTGCTTTTATTATGTTTGGGTATAAGGGTATGTATATTGGGCATTTAGAGTTCTTTGTATTTGTAAAGAGTATTTTGTAAGGATGCACTCGGACCAGGTGCCATTGGTAAATCTTTCTTTTGGATCACCGGTAATCCATACACTGTGAAAATCCAAGGGTCATTGTTAATAGGTATTTTCATAATTTTGTGGGGAATTAAGTATTTTGTTTTTCTTCCCACTTGAAGTGGAGGTTAATCTGGGATATTATTGGTAAGAAGAAAGTTGTAAAATACAGGTATTCTTTTTTTTTTAGATGCTGGGTAACAGCAAATAGTTTATGAGAGAACATTTGAAGCATATTGGATTACAGTATCTAAGGTTGGGAGAATATGCTTAATCCTTATATTAGTAAAAAAAAAATTCTCTCTTTGATTGGTCAAACATACTTTGAGGTTCTTGGAAGGGACAAGAATTATGTACGGATAAATGGCTGCCTGGACCCCTGTTTTAATTGGAAATCTTCAGATAGAAGTGTTAATGTTTCCACTGTTAACATGAGCTTAGTGTTTATGTCAAGGAAGATTTTTAGCATATCCTAATTAACTATTTTGTTGTGGGTAAGATATTTGGGGGGGGTTGTTTGGTCTATTTGCTAGAGGGGACAAAATCGGTTATTGGAGGTTATGTCTGTGCAAATGCTGGTTTTATAATTCAAGCCATTTGGGAGGTGAAAAGTTATAAAAAAGTTGAGGTTGAATGTTCTAGAAGTGGCGCAATGTTTTATGTCATATTCATATTCAGAATATTTTGGACGCCCATTGGTTTGAGAAGCTGCACGATGTTGACTTGTACCCTTGATTTACTCTTAAACCATTTAAATGCTTACATCTCTTTTGGTATAGAAAACAGTTTTGGAAATTTCTGTTGAAAGGGTGCACAGTAAGAATAGAAACATTCATTTTTATTGTGACTAATCTGCCAAACCTTAATAGGTCCGGTGGTTTCCAACTGGCTAAATCTTTTGTGATTGCTGACCAGGTCTTGGGGAAATTGTGAGAGAATAAGTCACTTGAGTTTGTTTGTTAGATGTATTCCTAATTAGTTAATTGATTTTCAACACCTCCATCACTGTAATAAGAATATGAAATGGCAAGGCTTGTGTTATGCCAGAGTTATTGTTATAATATTACATTTTTGCGTACATTATAGTTAATAATAGTTCTATTAGAGGCAGAAGAGAAGTTTGTGGATTAGAAATAGATTTTAAAATATCATTGGCAAACATGCCAAGCTTATAATCTTGAGGTTCATATTACAAAAAGTCATCATCGTTTAGGACAGCAATCTCCGATATGCAATGTCCTTGTAATAGGGGTCGGATCTTATATTAACTGCTAGGCGTTACAGAGCTAGGACAAAAATTAATGATGATAGAGGACAACCCTGCTGAGTACCAATATAGATGATATATTGTAGGAATAAATGTTGTTTAGCCAGTCAAAATAGAGATATAGATGTTTGAGGGTCTATGTTTACTTGGAAATATTCTGTTATTTTATATTCTATTTCTCTTTTTTAAATGGTGGTTCTCTTATCGGTGATTTGTTCAAGCACCATGTTCCCTTGGGCTTGTTTTTCTTCTTCAGTGTAGTACACAATGCTTCATGCACTCTATGCTGACTAGGGCTGATATTAATTCTCAGTCCGGCCTTGGAGAAAGATTGGAGGGTCTATCCAATATGGACCAATCCATTCCGTAATGGATTTGCAGAATGGAAGGGATCCCCAAAATTCAGCTACACAATATGCCACTAGTTGGATCTGTATCGGCCGTTCAGAAACCGGATCTTCAGAGCCCTTAAATTCTGCACACTTTCACCATTTAAAGCATACAATTTCAGCTACACAATACAATTCTGACTGTCCACATTATGGACATTTCAATTCTGCAGATTTGATCTCCCATGTATTTTTGGAGTCCCATTGTGTAAAAAAAAGAAAATTGTTTCTGTTTTCCATTTTGAGATATATTCGGTATTGTCCCAAAATAAGCCTCCATCATTCAGTAGTGTAACGCACGGGGTCCAGGTGGTAATGGACCCTGTGCGCCCGATATCAGGAGCTACATTGCAGTGTGGAGACACAGGACATGGTGCTGGGTAACTGCAATCCCTTTGAGGTTTGTGACCCCAAGTTTATGAAGCCACATACCAGGCCCTGTGAAGCAGCTGCTGTATGCAGATCCAAAGGCTATGACAGTACAGAATGAACTAAATGACAGCCAAGCAGAGCTACAACAGAAAAGCAACTGAGGGAGAAAAGAACAGAAATACAGGGTTACAGGACAGAGGCAGAACATAAGCAAGATAAAGCTGAAACCAAACTAAGGATAACAGTACAAGGCACAGGGTTGCAGATAATAACAAGGGAATAATACAGGGCACAGACTAAGGGCACATGCAGAACTTAAAGTGACACAAATATAACCAAGACTATATGGGAACAGGGCTAAGGAACACAAGAGAAACATACAAAGGAACAAACATAAATACAGGACCTAGCCTAACACTAAAGATGGTATAACGGTGGGGGTTTGGTTCACTTACCGGGCAATTATATTTTAGCTTGCAAACCAAGTCAAGGTACCCCACAATTGTCAAGTCCCTAACTAATATCAGCAAAGAATAACATACTATAAACAATAATATTGCACATACATACAAACATAGAATACCTGTAGAAGTGGAATTGTACAGGACAGAAGACTGCAAATACTGAACAGTATTGGTTTATATAGAAGAAAACTAACAAGGTAGAGGGACTCAGATAAAACCTGGAATGGAACTTAATAACAGACAAAGGAAAACCAGAAATGGATCAGAGCAGAGAACAGAGAAAACATAGAAACTGGGTACAAGAGCGAGGTATAACTTTGACAGGAAACAAGGCTAGAAACTGAGAAAGAACAGGCTGGAAACTGACAAAGGATCACATTTAAAGGGACTCAGGACAGGTCATCCCACTGAAGGGACTCAGGACAGGTCATCCCACTGAAGGGACTGATGACAGGACAAGGGCAGAAGCCCCTCTGGGGCAAACTGGGCAGGTGCTAGACAATAGCCAGACTCAGGCAGGTACCAGTCTATGGCTAGGCTTGGGCAGGTACCAGATTAGCTAGACTTAGGCAGGTACCAGTTGGGGGTTAGACTTGGAAGGTACTGGACTATTGCTAGGTTAGGGTAAGTGCCGCTCCATAGCCAGACTTAGGCAGGTGCAAGTCTTATGGCTAGGCTAAGGCAGGTGCCACTCAGAACAGGGACTTGGTAAATGCCACCACTGTGGCCTAGAACTGGGAAATGCCCACTCTGTGGCCTGGAACAAGAAATGCCACCACTGTGACCGGGACTGGGATATGCCACTATTTTGGCTGGAACTGGGAGTAGGAAATGTAGAACACACAAGGATAACAGAAGGACAAAGAATCCAGGAACAAGAATAACAAAGAAGCAGAACAGAATAGCAAACACAGAGAGAAAACTGAAAAGCCTGGATACAGCTTGGATAAGCCTGAATGCAGGTTGACTCAGTTCAGTGTATTTTGGTCTGCTTTCAGTTTTGAAAGCATTCATTTGCAAATTGGCTATGATGGCCAAATAATGCCATCATTCGGTGTCACATCAGGACATTTTGTATAGCCCGAAATTAGACTTCTGATATGACCCTAATGTACCCTGAATTTTTCCAAACTTCAGGCCAATAAGTTTGGGCTAACTTCGGGCCAATCAGTTTGGGCCAGAAGTTCGGCCTATATTGTGTAGACCCTTGGATTTTAAAGTAAGATAATGATTTTATGATTTATGACACTGATTATTTGAAATATAAACATTTCTGACTGATTCATTGGCCATTGTAGGGATGTGTTTGCAAGTGACTGACTTTCCATCCTTTTGGGGTCAGAGCTGACTCTGACAGCCTGATAATGGGATTGGGATATAGAGTACTGGTAGAACTAATCACATTAGATCATCATTGATAGCATAAGTTAAAGCAACAAGATGTTCACTTTAATTTGCAACCTTTTTAGACAGTGTATATTACAGGGCTGTGTTAAAATCAATACCATGCCTGATAAGTGCTGGGGTCATACAGGAAGCCCATAGTATGTCTTACTGTCCAGCCATTCAGTTATCTTTGCTTGTGTTTCAACAGAAATGCTGAACAAATTGTGTACTTGGCTTTTTCCCATCCATATCAGTGTCATGGAATCCTGTTGGACAAGCTAGGATTACAGTATCCTAAAATGGGGAGGATCCAGATTTGTGTGATCCGTGCAAACTTTGCAAGATAAACCTAGTGCACTGTTCTGTTCCTTTAAAGGTTTAAATTAATATTATATACTATATATTCTGAAAGAAACTTTTCAGTGTCCTTTCCCATCCTTGGTGACATTTCTGAGTGTAATCTCACCAGGGGCGTAAGCTCTCCATAACAATCGCTGCATTCTTCCATGAAACAGATTCAATAAGAAAGGGAAGCAGACAAGAACACACAATTAAATCCAGCGCCTGGTACAAGTAGTGAGAACTTTCTTATTAGATTTCCAGCTTTTGTGACTGCAAAAATAAAAAATACAAAATGTGTTTTTAACCTGAACGAGATGTTCCCTCTTATAACTGTGTCGAGCTGACCTTTGGTGTCATGGAGAATGTGAAAATATACTGGCTTTTTTTACTGGCTTTTGTGTTGTTCTATGTGAGCTGCTAATCCAAGGTAGGTCCAGGGAAGTGATTGTATTAACCTATCGCTTCCCAGAGTTTTCCCCAACAAATAGTTTACCAGCCCCATTCATCCCATTTGTATATCAAGCAATACAGTGTTTTTGCTTTGTTATATTTAATTTAGAAATTGGGGGTTTATGTACCAAACTGTAGGCCAAAATCATGTTACAAAAATACAATAATAGAATGTTTCCATGTATCTTGCCCTAAATTTATCTCTCAGTTGTCTCCTTCTCTGTTTATTAAATAAACCTCATGTTTTATTAGCAGAAGTGTCACATGCAGGAAACCATAGACTGATGTGATATTGGTGGCCCACTTTAAAGAGGAGCAAAGGGTGCAGCTGCCCACAGCTCACGTATTCTACAGTGACCAACCCCTCGAGTCCCCCACAGCCTTCATCATCTAACTTTATATCTTCTCAGCTATCAAGCACGCACATTTGTTCTGCAGTATAAATGGTAGTAGACAAAAGTAGTAGACAAAACTGTTGCACACCCATACATGTATTTGAAAAGATGAGCTTTATTAATCAATATAGCACAACAATATAGTATCCAGCTTAATTAAAGCAAACAAATGCAGAAAATATAATTAGGCACCTGGGATGACGCTAACTTTTCGGTGAATGAAATCTTTGTCCAGGATCTTCAAACCTTTCTGGGTGTCTGCCTTCTAGCTGCTTTCTTTCATTGTTACGCATATTATATCTGTGGCGATTTGCTTTTTTTGTACTTAATTTGATTAATGTACTGCTGCTCTGTGCTTGTCTTTTAAAATCCAGTGTCCAATTGTTTTGTTTCTTACTATTAGTTATAATGTTCTGAACAGGAATAATGACCTAAGATACATTACCTCCCTTCAATAGTAAACCACAACAGGAGAGATACTGCCGGCGGAAAAAAACGCTGGGCCCCTGCCGAACGCAGGATTTTGTTTGCTTCCCAATCCGGGGGCCGTTGGAGGCTGCAAGTACTTTCATATATAAAAATGACTTGGTAATGATGGTGCATGAGGATCACTACCCATTAGATGCAGCTTGTTCACAGAGGACGCGTAACTCAGGATGACAGTTTATGAAGATAAACTACTGCCTGGTGTCCTTTGAATTCGGAAGTAGCTGGGTGCGTGTGAGCTATCCAGAAGCAGACCAAACAAAAGGCGAAGGAGATCAAAGAATTAGATAGACTGATCATGGGAAAAAGTTAGGCGGCCAAATAAATGTTTTTTCATTATATTTTTTGGCATTCATATTTGTTTGTTTATTTTTAAATCTGTGAATATTTCCAAAGCTATTGTGTTTACATCCCCAGGATTACCATTCGAGATGAGATAAGCCATTCATTTAAGTCTGACTTATTTATAAAGTGTTTTACCAGGAGGAAAACATTGAGATTTCTCTCTTTTTTCAAGAATGTCCTGGGGACCGAGTCCACAATGGCATTACACAGAGTTTTACATTTAACAGCAGATCAAAAAAAATACATACATATATACAAATTTATACTGGAAAGGTGGGGAGAGAACGTACAGGGTACATAATTATTGATACAGATTAATAGAGAAAATAACAATAAACGTACAGGATAAATAGGAGTTTGTAATCTAATATCAGGTTCACTCTGTCTTTTGAAAGACACTCGATTTGAGGTATGATTTGATGAAATCAGGGAGAATATTTCACATATGAGGAGTTCTGAAAGAGAATGCACCTTAACTGGCTTGGTTTTTTAATTGAGGGACAGCTAGAATATGAGATTGTAGGACATGCAGGGAGTAAGATTGAGCTTGCTACTCAGGCATAGTAGTGGTTATGCACTAAGCAAGCTAGGTAGAGAGTGTGATTGGTGGAAAGCCACAGCCTGCTTAGCTCTTTTAAACTTTTGCAGTTATGCATGTTATAATCACACTGGGGGACATTGACACAGTGCATTAAGTTCAAGTTTACCGAGATGGGTCTGTGGTGCGGAATTACAAACTACATCCCAATAGTCTAATACCGGCATTGACATTTGCTGCACAATATAGGGTCTACTCAATAAAGAGAAAATTGAAGAGAATAGAAATGGGAATTTCAAACTCTAGGCCAAAGTAGCCAAGTTGGAAAAAATTCTCCTGTGCAGCAAAATGGGAGAATTTTTCGAACTCAGCAACTTTGGCCTTAAGTTTGAAATTCCCGTCTCAATTCCCAGCAATTCTCTCTTTATTCAGTAGAGGGTCTTATGTTTTCTTTCAGAGTGATCTAGGCTAGATTTTATTCCTGTATTTAAAGCCAATCCTAGGATACAGCTTTGATGATAGTTTGTCAATATAGAGACCAAAGACAAATTGGGATCTAGCAACATTGTCAGATACTTGGTGCTCAAGGACCAACGCACAATCCGGCAGGAAGGGGTTAAAGACCCTCACATAAGAGCTTTTAAAGAGAAGGGAATAAGTACCTCATGATGAGATCCGACATCTCTGTCCAGCATGGGCTATTATGTAATGGAAAGTATTCAATTACATTATAGATACATTATGGTTAGACCATTAACTGGTCTCTGGTACACGCTAAAAGCTTTGTTTATTAAACAAGTTGTACTTTTAACTGTAATAATGATGCAAAAACCTCAATGAGAAATTTATCCTATTCTGTATAACATGTAATAACACTCTTTTACTTTTTGGATATGGACATAATGACACCTTCCATCATATTTATTATATGTTACAAATAATGAATATAAATATAAAGTGTAAAATGAAGAAAGTAAATCTGTGCCACAATGTATAAATAATTGTTTTAATCTTTGTTATTAACATTCTCAGTATAAGCAATGTTTAGGTTCTCAGAGTCCCTTTAAGAGAGCGTAAGATGGCCTTTTAGTTGAAGACTAGTTTTTTCCTTTATTCGCTGTAATCCATTTGATAAATAGAGGGGGGGACACACAAAGAAAAGCTTAAGGGATCCTTTCAGCTAATTTCACAAAGGCAGGGTTGTCAATATAAAGGCCTATGGATCAGATGACTTACTCATAGCTCCAAACACTGGTTATAAAAAAAAAAAAGTAATATGTGTCACTGGTACATTTAGCTACCAAGCTGACATTTTTTCTCATTATTTGGTGCTTTATATTCAAAGCCTTTCTGAAATTGTTAAATAAATGGGGAGAAAAATCAACTTGCAGTAAATATGAATTAACCCCTATATAACTAGGTACATGGCATACATGCAAGCTTCTATCTACCCAGCATGCAGATAGGCAATGCTAACCTGATTTGAGGGATAGAATGTGCAGTGATCACATTGGTCTTAGAAGCTTGTCTCCCTGCCTATATATTGTTCTTGATGTGCGAACCCTGATCCATGTTACAGGGGTGTATATGAGGGAGCTGTCTCAATATTTACTTGATATAAAGAGTGCTGCTATTCATCTATACAGTCCCTGCCTGCTTGTCAGCAGCTTGTGGATAGCTTTTGTCAGTCTGAATGATTTGCTTTTTGCAATATTTTGTGCTTGACGTGTGGGCATTGCAATGAACATAGTTTTTTTCAGTGCTGCCTTTATAGATACAGTAGATTACTACTGTATATATATTACAGTGATATAAATGTCAGTCTATATCTGAATATGCAATGACCCTTTCATGAATGCATTAAGAGCCATGTATATGGTATATGTTCATGGGTTAGACAGCCATCCTCCTTTTCCTTATACATAACAAACATTGTTTGTGCCTTTTTTTTTTTACCTCTCTGATTCAGTAGTTTTTATACATGACCCCAATGTGCTTAAAGGGACACAACCACTTACATAAAATGTAATTAGATTTCCTGTGCATTTAAAACAAACACATATATAAGATATATGCCACTGTTTGTTTTTTGTTATGTTGGAATTTATTGCATATAAAAGTAGAATTAAAATTAGGTATCTCCTGCATTCATTATGTGAATTTTATCCATGTTGCAACATTCTCCAAAATCTTGCAGCAAGTCTTTACAACTTTACAACTGTGGGCACAGCCTGCATGATGATGTCATAAGATATACCCCTGCTCTCTTACTGGATTCAGTATATCACTAGTGCGCAGGACTAGGTGGCTGTATACATCTTTTTTTTTTATTTTTACCTGCCTTCCAACACAAAAAGTATATCTGTCCGGAAGAGAGAGGTGATTGACCTGGATCATGCCTATTCAATGTTTTGCATTTGATAGACATGAACATAAATGTCAACCAGTTAAAATTATACTTTCAAGCCTTTAGCTGTTCTTTTGGGGCTCTTTTTACTTTATCAAGCATTCTGCCTTTGGAGTCATCTTGGCTGGGTACCCACTTCAAAAGAGAGTAGCCACTAGCCACAGTACTAGATCGTCTCCATTTATAAAAATGTGTCTAAGCGTGGACAGATGAATATGTAAATTCTTTGAGATTACTTTGTAATTGTTTCCAGCTTTATGTAAATCAACAATTCTTGATTGTAGGTATTCTGAGAGCAGATGCTTCTTGTGAATAGCAAACGCAAAATGTTTGAGTGTTTTTTAAAAAAAAATCTAAGTTTCTTTAAAACACACCTCCAAATTCATTTCATTGATTGGACGCCAGGTTTGCTAGTTGAAGTCATTAGTCTGGGGGTTCACAAACTTTTTCCAACACACATTGTGAATGTTTGATTGATGTATTCAGTATTGACAAGAACAATACAATAATGTGTGTGTTATTAGTTAAAATTGATTATGCTTGTTTATTATTGTAACTTAGATGAAGATCAGGCCATGTTTGAAGTCAAATTTATACATCTGGTAATTTCAAAGGATTCACATACTTTTTCTTGCCACAGTATTTGTGTGCAAGCCCTGTTTTTATTACTTGGACTGTTTGTATCTCATACCCTCCTTATTTTAATGCCTGTTACCAGAGGCACAGAAATCCATGTTTTTTTGAAGAAATGTTCCCACACATGGCACTTGCCTCTGATGGTACATTTCGACTGTATTGGTTTCCTCAGCTCCTGAACATTTAGTTAAAATGTGATTTATTTAAATTAACAAGTCCCACATCTGTAGTACACATAAAGCAGTAATAAATTGCATTTTCGCTAGAAAACCCACTGGCAAGCTCAGTCCCTGTGATCAATCATTGAGACAGGTCTACCCTCCCATTCCTAACAACTGCTCTTAAAAAGTAAAATTTATTGAAGTGGGAGGAATCGAGACATTAAACAGCAGCTTAGAAAGTCTTAATTAGATCAAAACAAGCCTGAGAAATCCTGTTCATTCAGATTCCTTTTTATAGCCTTCCCTTACCTCTATATGAAAACCCCGGAGAAGCATTTTAGCTAGGAATGCCTTTTCTCACATAATATAATGAACATTTTCAAAATCAGTAAAATCACAGACCCAGGACATGGAAGGAGATCGTTTCATGTGAGGTACAATCACCAGATGCCCAACAGCCCTTGCTAGCATCTGCCAAACCCCAGCACTGTAATTGTTTGCACATGGCCGGTATTTTATCAGTTTCCGGTAACAATGGAATTTTTCTTAATGGGTTGACAACATAGCCATTTAACAAACGCCACTTGTTACTGGCCTAGTGGTAAAAAATCAGCTGGGTAGTAACTCCATCCATGCCACTCCTGCTATAAATATTTGTTATTCCATGCCAAAGTAAAATAGGACAGCTCTACTTTGGTAGAGGTTGAATTTACATTTTGCAGAGTTGGGATGGACAATTGTGTGTGACACTAAGCTATTTCATCATTCAATTTCGCACAATCCCTCAATGAGAACTATCAGTTGTGTAGTAAAACCAATACATCTTTAGAAAAGTTGATCTCAGTAGTTTTTATCTGCATTTGTACAGTCTGTATAGGATTGTGTGAATGTGGTTTTTATACGTGAACACAAAAATAACAAAACTGGACTTAATTGTGAATGTGATTTTATTATTCTCATTTTTATTCCCAACTTTCTGTTATACTTTGCACACATTTGTATGCCTCTTCCACAGTATCCTTGCTCATTTTTCTTTATTGGGGCTTATATTTTTGGATTGAAAATGTATTTTGCATTCCACTGACACGCACTGAACAAGGACATCAGTAAGATGGTGTTCATTCAGTCAAACAGTGGATTCATAACTTCATCCAACCTGCCTTGGAGCAGAGAGTAGTTTTAATCATGGTGACAGAATAAGCCCTTGAGATGCGCAGACAAGGAAGAGCATTTATTAGGTGTCGTATCAAGGTTTCCGGTTCTGCTGTCAGACACGACGGTAATGAAATTGTGCTCCATCCAGATTATGTCTAAAGTTATGTTGTTTATTCATGGCCTGTTGAAGAGCTAAGTTGTCTGTTGGCCCCAAACATCAAGCCCCTGGACATATATCTCCACTATATGAATCCTCAGAGTTTTGCAGTCAAGTTTCTTGCATGCATAGCTGACTGAACATAACGGGAGTTAAAGATTAGTGTCTGTGTCTGTCTGACATGTGGACTATCAGGAGGGGTTTCAGCTAAGGAATCTGAAGCATTAGAAGTCAAGATGGGTTAGTTAATGAAACATCCACCCACCCATTTAGCTCTGTGACGTCTGTTATTTCAACATACAAGGTGGAAGATATTCTTTAATTGTCGTTTTAATGGTTGATAGATTTTTAGGTTGGTCCAGGAGTCTGCAGATTGCTAAAGCAGAACACCCGAGCTGTGTAATAACTTACTTACAACTGTTTGGGAGCATACTTTGAAACCCCATCATCTTGATTCTAGACTACAACTCCCATAATTTTCAACCTTCCATAGCTGGCCATAGATTGATGGGAGTTGCCTTCAGACATCATTTCTCATTCTGTGCTCAAAATGTGGAATATTTACAAAATCTTCTGGCCCTGTGGATTATTAGATGCCACTAGCTGCAAATGATATCTTGCAAGTTGTCAATTGGTAGTCATGCAACTAAAAGGTTACCCAGGCCTCTCATGGCAACTGAGAGAAGATCCCTGAGCTGGCCTTAGTACAGCCTGGGTGAGGTGCCGCCTGGAAAGGTCAGATTTGCATTGCCAGCTTGTGATATTCACTGTAGACATCATGATTCATTACTACAGAACATAATAGCCTAATAATCTTTTGTCAAGTACAGTGACAGATAAGGTGAGCCATTCAGAATCTCCTAGCATCATCAATGATTTGATTATCTTTTTGTAACGTCCATAAAAAGCCCTGCTCTGGATTTTCCTCAGTGTTCCCAGCAAGCTGCATTGCTACAGACTTAATTCTAATAAAACAAGGACAGTTAGTGTCTGCAGATTGAATAAAAGTGGATGTGCCAAAGAGATCAAGGTACTTAAAGGGACAGTACCATGATTTGTTTGTGAATTGAAATGAAAACAATTGACATATGATAAAAATATATTTTTAAATAGATTCTCCTGGTCCAATAGACCCATAAATAACCACATCCCAGTTACAATTAGGAGAATCCAGGGCAGCTTAAAATATTGTTCTCGTTATGTTTATGTGCCCCAAATCATTCCGGACTTCGGAGGCACCATTTTGGCCCTGAAGTCCAGTCCATATTGAGTAGACGCATTTGTGAGTTTGATCTTATTTTTAAAACCCATGGAAGATGAAAGTCATAACATGAGGTATGAAGATGAAGCAGCTAAACATAAGCAGCTTTATAAATATTGTTTAGAATGTCATGAAATCCAACATCTAATATTGCAGCAAAACCTTTTCATATTATCCTTAAATAGGAGAATATATATTTCACAGCAGCATCCCTTCCTTTTAATGCATTCCATTGCTCATCTACCTGGCACTCAAAGGGTTAAATGTTGGAAATCTGGGAATCCACAAACCTGGCTAATTACAGGTGTCAATAATGTCTTCCAAATAATAATAATTGTAATAACTGTCACTTTAAAATAGGACATTTTTTGTGTTTAATTTAATAATGTCTCTTTCTTGGCATCCTTTTATAATCTTTGTTTCATGCTGGATCAGAGAGGAAGTTAGTTTCCAAAAAAGTTTGTGTCTCCTGGAAGTGGATATGTTTCTGTAAAAAAAACCTCACCTTCTTCACCATGTGCTGGCAACTGTATTCAAGATACCTTTACCTTCCATTGCTCTCCACTTCTGGGTGAGACTCTGCTAGGAAGATCACACTCAAATTGATCTCTCATTTGGAAGGGCATGTAAAGTCACAGGGTATCCGTGGCACACACCAACGATTTCACCAACAATATATATATATATATATATATATATATATATATATATACATACAATTTAAATAACCTTCCAATACAGAGCCTAACCTAAAGAAAGAATATTAACCCATGTGCAACAATAAAAACCCCACAAACTTGTGAAGCGACCAAATGGTGCTAAACAAAGACACTTACTATAAAATTGCAGTTTGATGCAGTGGAGAGATTTCAAACAAATGCAGGAGTTAATATTCTTTATTTTGGTATTTATATTGTGGCTTGCACACTTCTTTTCTTAACCCTAGCTGCACTTTTACCAGTTCCTCCCCTGCCCCCTATTTTATACACTCCTAATTTTTTTTGAGAACCTAACTTAGGAAGAGAATTGTATTAGTTGCCAGGACAGTCACTTTTATTTTTCCCAGGTAATGTTGCGTCTCTGTGAGACATACATGGTCTAAGCAACAAGAATTGATCTCCATACACTTGGTACCTGTACCGGGTCCCACTAGGTCATGCATAGTTGAGTGCAGTCACGTAAGTCCCCTCTCACTTTATGCGCCACTATTTATACCAAAATATGCTCCTATATTGCCAAATAGGTGTCAACTGTGACAGGGAGGGATCTCAGTGACATGCCTCTAAGCAGAAGGAAGGGGAGTTGTATTTAATCTGATTTTATTGGGTATAACATAAAACAAATGTCAGTATAAAAGTACAGAAGTATAAAACATATTTGTATTATTGAAAGCTTAAATTAAGCACAAAAAAAATATGTTGAGAGTGATAGAGATAGCGGTGAGGAGAAAACAGAAGAGGAAAGAAAGAAGAGAAAGATGGAAATCAGAGTGGGTTCTGGTACATCTCGGGTAGATAAGAAATTGAAGGTTGAATACATATAAAAGTGGTATGGATTCACCATGCAAAGTCCGATACACTCCAGGGGAGTACTGGAACTTATTAAAGGGCAAAATTTATTTTGGATTTTAAAAATTCAGACCAGGGTAGTTGTATGTATTTGTGTTGCATAGCTTGGCCTCGGGAAGAAAGGATTAGGTCTGCCATGTTTTTAATAAATACCACCTTACGTGTCCATTCGAGATCCAAGGGAGTCCGTGCTTTGGTCGCATTGAGAAGGTGGAAGATGTGTATTTTGTATATTTAGTGATAGGTAAGAAAGTATGAGGTAGAAGGTCTGTTAGGGAAATCCGATATTCCAACCAGCTGTATTGTCCAAATAATCTTATCCCAAAATTGAGATTTGATGCAGCTCCACTGTATACCCTCCTGCACCTATCTGCGGGAGGAATTTATATAGGTCTGCGGGCACCAAATCCTGTCTGGTGTTTCTTGGATGCTGTTTCATGGATTTGTTAGTACTAGAAGAAGAAAGGGAATTTTAGACACTGACCTACCTTCCTTGCTCTACAGGTATTCCTGGTGATATCAAAACAGAAGAAAAACATAGATTATAAAATAATAATACTTCACTATAAAGTGATGTATTTAACCCAGAGACATTGCTTAATTAAGCAAAGTTATCAGCCTATCATTAACTGCAATATTTCCATAACATTAAAATGTTAATAAAATAAACGCTATATATCTTATTACAGGGAGTGCAGAATTATTAGGCAAATGAGTATTTTGACCACATCATCCTCTTTATGCATGTTGTCTTACTCCAAGCTGTATAGGCTCGAAAGCCTACTACCAATTAAGCATATTAGGTGATGTGCATCTCTGTAATGAGAAGGGGTGTGGTCTAATGACATCAACACCCTATATCAGGTGTGCATAATTATTAGGCAACTTCCTTTACTTTGGCAAAATGGGTCAAAAGAAGGACTTGACAGGCTCAGAAAAGTCAAAAATAGTGAGATATCTTGCAGAGGGATGCAGCACTCTTAAAATTGCAAAGCTTCTGAAGCGTGATCATCGAACAATCAAGCGTTTCATTCAAAAATAGTCAACAGGGTCGCAAGAAGCGTGTGGAAAAACCAAGGCGCAAAATAACTGCCCATGAACTGAGAAAAGTCAAGCGTGCAGCTGCCACGATGCCACTTGCCACCAGTTTGGCCATATTTCAGAGCTGCAACATCACTGGAGTGCCCAAAAGCACAAGGTGTGCAATACTCAGAGACATGGCCAAGGTAAGAAAGGCTGAAAGACCACTGAACAAGACACACAAGCTGAAACGTCAAGACTGGGCCAAGAAATATCTCAAGACTGATTTTTCTAAGGTTTTATGGACTGATGAAATGAGAGTGAGTCTTGATTGGCCAGATGGATGGGCCCGTGGCTGGATTGGTAAAGGGCAGAGAGCTCCAGTCCGACTCAGACGCCAACAAGGTGGAGGTGGAGTACTGGTTTGGGCTGGTATCATCAAAGATGAGCTTGTGGGGCCTTTTCGGGTTGAGGATGGAGTCAAGCTCAACTCCCAGTCCTACTGCCAGTTCCTGGAAGACACCTTCTTCAAGCAGTGGTACAGGAAGAAGTCTGCATCCTTCAAGAAAAACATGATTTTCATGCAGGACAATGCTCCATCACACGCGTCCAAGTACTCCACAGCGTGGCTGGCAAGAAAGGGTATAAAAGAAGAAAATCTAATGACATGGCCTCCTGGTTCACCTGATCTGAACCCCATTGAGAACCTGTGGTCCATCATCAAATGTGAGATTTACAAGGAGGGAAAACAGTACACCTCTCTGAACAGTGTCTGGGAGGCTGTGGTTGCTGCTGCACGCAATGTTGATGGTGAACAGATCAAAACACTGACAGAATCCATGGATGGCAGGCTTTTGAGTGTCCTTGCAAAGAAAGGTGGCTATATTGGTCAATGATTTGTTTTTGTTTTGTTTTTGAATGTCAGAAATGTATATTTGTGAATGTTGAGATGTTATATTGGTTTCACTGGTAAAAATAAATAATTGAAATGGGTATATATTTGTTTTTTGTTAAGTTGCCTAATAATTATGCACAGTAATAGTCACCTGCACACACAGATATCCCCCTAAAATAGCTAAAACTAAAAACAAACTAACAACTACTTCCAAAAATATTCAGCTTTGATATTAATGAGTTTTTTGGGTTCATTGAGAACATGGTTGTTGTTCAATAATAAAATTAATCCTCAAAAATACAACTTGCCTAATAATTCTGCACTCCCTGTATTTCCCATTTAAACACATAGAAACATAGAGTGTGTCGGCAGATAAGAACCATTTGGTCCATCTAGTCTGCCCAATTTTCCAAATACTTTTATTAGTCCCCAGTTCCCTATCTTATAGCTAGGATAGCCTTGTGCCTATCCCAAGCATTCTTAAAATCCTTGACTATGTTTACCTCTACCCCTTGCGCTGGAAGGCTATTCCATACATCCACTACCCTCTTAGTAAAGTAATACTTCCTGATATTACTTTTAATTCATTGCCCCTCTAATTTTACACTATGTCCTCTAGTTATGGTAGTGTTTCTTCTTTCAAATATACTCTCCTCCTTTACTGTATTTCCTTTATGTATATAAATGTTTCTATCATATCCCCCTGTTACGTCTTTCCTCCAAGCTATACATGTTAAGATGCTTTAACCTTTCCTGGTAATTTTTATCCTTCAACCCATGAACCAGTTTAGTAGCCCTTCTCTGAACTCTCTCCAAAGTCTCAATATCCTTCTGGAGATACAGTCTCCAGTACTGCGTACAATACTCAAAGTGAGGTCTCACCAATTCTCTGTGCAGTGGCAATATTACTGGTATTTAAATGGCACAATATTACTGGTATTTGAATGGCACAATATTACTGGTATCTGAATGGCACAATGTTACTGGCATATGAATGGCACAATAATACTGGCATCTGAATGGCATAATGGTATTGGCATCTGAATGGCACAATAACACTGGCATCTTAATGGCACAATGGTATTGGCATCTGAATGACACAATAATACTGGCATATTAATGGGCAAATTGGCTGTGGCTTATTAATGACAAAATGATACTGGCATTTAATTGGGCAAATTGGCTGTTATAGAGATGTATGTATGTATAGATATGTATTGTTTTAGAATTGTACAATTGTCACCTCGTGGGCCTCCTGTGTGTTGCGTAATTAATGGCGGTCCCATGTCTGGCATAATTATGGGGCGCTTGTGTGTGGCATATTTATTGGGTCCCATGTGTGGCATAATTAAGGGACTCTTTTGTGGGGCATAATTATGGGGCACCTGTGTGTGTGTGGCATAATTATGGGGCACCTGTGTGTGTGTCATAATTAATTGGGAAGAGGTGAGGCATAAATAGTGGGGCTCTGTTGTGGCATAATTTATGGGGCTCCTGTGTGTGTCATAGTTATGGGCTCCTGTGTGTGTCACAGTTATGGGGCTCCTGTGTGTGGCATAGTTAATAGGCAATCTAACTAGCATTACTAAGGAATCTGTGTGGAATTGTATTGGAGGAAATCCATGGGGGTGACACCATGAGTTTCCGCACCGGGTGACACCAACCCTAGTGACGCCTCTGGTACAATGGCATGAGCACTTCCCTCTTTCTACTGCTAATATCTCTCCCTATGCAACCAAGCATTCTGCTAGTATTTCCTGCTGCTCTATTGCATTGACTACCTACCTTTAAGTCCTCTGAAATTATTGCTCCTAAATCCCTTTCCTCAGATGTTGAGGTTAGGACTGTACCAAATAGTCTATATTCTGCTTTTGGGTTTTTACGCCCAAGGTGCATAGTCTTGCACTTTTCCACATTAAATGTCAGTTGCCACAGCTCTGACCATCTTTCTAGTTTAGCTAAATAATTTGCCATTTGGCTTATCCCTCCATGAACATCAACCCTGCTGCAAATCTTTGTATCATCAGCAAAAATACATACTTTGCCAACAAAACCTTCTGCAATTGCTGGATATGCAATTGTTGTTGACACCTGGGGTTGGTCTTCACTGCTGTCAAAGATGCATTGCTATGTCTATTTACTTCTTGATTCTGCGTTCGTGTTCAATTAGCAAACATGGGGCTTGTTCTTGAAAGTTACTGTATATCAATTTTTAATTTACAACCACTACTCTGCTTTGTTTCAGGTGAACATCAACAAAATTATAATCACCTTGTACTCAACAACACATCCCAGACCCCAACTAATGGTAAGATGCACCTAGATCTTCCCCAATTATTCCGTTAATGCATTTATGGATTGTAATATTTAATTGCCTGGCAGAGTTAACAAATCGCCAGTACATATTTTTGCTCAAATATTGATTAATCAATAAGATAATATAAGGCTTCTACATTCTACCGATCTGGCAGCCCTATTTGTCTTTTAACAAATAAGGGAAAAGTTTGTATAATCTGACATAATTTATGATTTTATGATAAACTTTCAATTACATTTGCCTGTGTCAAACAAATTAGATATTTCTATGCTGTTTTGTAGTGCACAATCACTATTACTTTCCTAGCAGTAAAAGCCAGAACAATCTTAGAAAAAAAATACCCATAGAAATTAATGAAAACGGAAGCTTAATTTGCTATTACATTTGCACGCACCTAGTATTTTTGCCCTGAATGGAACCAAGAGAATGCTGAGCCCCCATGGTCCCTTTAATTAAACCAGAGAAATACCCAGTTCCTCTGGTCCACGTCCACCTGGACAAGGGGGATGACTGGAATCCATAAAACTTCTTTATCTAGTATATCAATACCCTCAATTTTTCAACTTTGGCCTATGGAAATAAACCAAAATAATGATGCGGATGTCAGCACCCGTCCTGCCTACGTACAGTACTGATTGTCTGGATGTATTGTCACAGCAGATCACAGTGCACAATGGAAGTTCCTTTTCAGGTTCTTTATTAGGGTGGGAGGTCATTCACCTGAACAATGACAGAAGTACTGTGCATTTCCTTTAGTTTCAAAGGATCGTAATAAGTTTATATCCATTACTTATAATTTTAACATAATGTAAAAGCCCAGGCAAAATAACCCCCCAAATCAATTGGTGCTCACGTTCCTGTTACCGCAGGTTTTGCCAAAGATCATATCATCGAGATAATGTCAATGTTTGTGGTATTTAGTCTTATAGTCAAAAAAGCAAGAGAGGTGCCTCTTTTCATTGCTTTTTTATATTTAGTCCATTTGTAGCTTTTTCTTCCTTTACCAATGAGAAGGCTGCCTAATTAATTATTAATATATTAATTGATTTGTTAGTATTGAAATTATATTTTTACAAAACAATTATTGGTCATGTGAATATTATTATATATTCTTATTATTTACTATATATATATATATATATATTAGTTTTATGTATTTTTTAAATTTTTGATGCTTTGATTTTATATTAGTTTTCTTTAACATTCACAATGCCAGTAATCTATATATTTAGTATTATATTGCCCAGGAAGTGAAGTGTGCGGTATGTCAAGGTCTCTCATGCTGACTGGTATAGGATTCCCAAAAAGACATATATTTATTTATAATATGCTGGTAAAATAAAGACTTATTCAGATCTTTTATATGTCCACAGCACATATTGTTTATTAAATAATTATACAGATGTAGACACACAGTGTTATCTTATAAAAATTGGTAGCTAAAGAGGGACTAAACATTTTTTATATTTTAATGGCCATTTTCTCCATGTTTAAAATAGTTTTGAATGACATTTCTATGAACTACCATTTAAAAGATATGCTATAGTCTTTGTTCATAACACAACATTTGGGAGTAATCATATTGTGAATCTTGTGCATCACTGAGCTGGTCGAACAACTGTGGTGTCCTAGTGGTGTCAATCTTCTAAGCCAGGAGGAACTAAATTATTTGTAAATAGAAATGGGAATGCTAATGAGAAACGTTAGGTAGAATGACAGTGAAGTGGGAGTGAATGACATTGCTAAGTGAACAGCCAAGAAGAATGATGAAGATGTCAGTGGACCGAAGTATGAAGGATCCAGAGCTTTAGAGGAATTACATAAGATGCTGGTACTGGAATAGAAAAGGGTACTTAAGATTCACAGTTAAATTGATTGTTCCAGCTCATTGGACCACGATAAAAGGTAAGTATTAGGAGACCCTTTAATATGGCAAAATTGTACATTTTTATCCATTTTCAAGAGTGCAACATCCATCTTTCACATTACATCTAAAAAAAAAAATTGGAAAAGAAAAAACGTTTTTTTGTGCCAGACACAAAAGGAACCCTAAACTAGCACGCCTGTCATTCAGATTTGTATACTTTATAAAATGATGATGTAGCAAGCCTACAAAAATGACCAATGAACCCTGGCATGGCATTACAGTAATTGTCTGTTATGCCATAGTGGCGGATTTTCATTCACCTGGGACCAATCTCCTACTGTATCACTGTCACTAGCAGGGATATCATTTGTGTTTGAGGCAATTAAAGTTGCCAAGTGTGACTGACGGTAACCTCTGCCCTTACGAGACAAGAGTGGATTGCAAAACTTACATTTCCCGCTGTGCGATTCGCACTTGTAACATATGGAAATTGAAATTAATCTGCAGTATAACCTGTGGCAAAGACAGATGCTGTTTGATTCTTCTTCTTTTTATTCCATTTTTGTTTTATGTATAAAAAAGAGCTGGTTTTGTTGAAGGAATTGTTTTATCTTCAAAGTTAAACATTACAGTTTTATTAATAAAACTTGTTTATTTTCTACTTTAAGTCAATATGTATATGCCTGGTTTTATAATTTAAAGGTTGGCGTTGACTCTTTGGGCAAAGAGATATTTTTTTATATTATTATTATTTCCTTCCACTAATTAAGATTTTAAGCAATCACTATCCCTAACTATGCTCCAGTTTAGGAGTTGGCAGCTCCCAAGCACTGCAGAATATCTTAAATTGTGGTTTTTAATAAGTCTTAAAAAAATATCATTCTGTCTGTCAAACTGATTGCTTTTTCTGCAGTGTCATTGTTCTGACTTTAAAACATTCTGTCTTTTTACAGAGAAACCACGCATGAACAACATTCTTACTTCTGCAACGGAGCCATATGATCTATCTTTCTCCAGATCCTTTCAGAATCTCTCCCATCTTCCACCATCTTATGAGTCGGCCGTCAAGACTAATCCAAGTAAATATTCTTCTCTGAAGAGATTAAGTAGGTGTCATTCATTTCATTCTCATTTGCTTGAGCATCTCTTCTAGGGAAGGAGAATTGTGTCTTCCCTTGCAATGTTTCTTCATCAATCTGCATTTATATGTTCTCTGTAAAAATAAAAAAAAAGGGCTTTGGAAATGCGTTGGGCTAACCATTATACATGCTGGCTAATACTGTTACAACTCCTTTCTAATTGAAATGTGTCTGCTACCTGTCCCCTATGTCATTTTTTTGTATTATATCTCAGCTTTTGCATTATCAGTACATGTTGGATAAATCTTATTTAACTTAAAATGTAAACACCCATTGTTTCATGCACCATGTCACATGTAAAAGGATAAATATATGTCGGCAGAATTTAAGGCTACTTTGTTAAAAATGGATTACATTGAGAAACAGCTTAAAATGCAGCTAGTATCAGGGCCGTTCCTATCAGTTGACTTTGCTTCAGAAGGTGATGGTATTTTGAGGTACAATTAGGCACAACCTAGTCATGTATGTTGTAAAATCAATCTTCCAGCATGCTTGAATTTTGTGAGTCTCTGGGGTCTATTCACTGGTGAGATGGACTATACATTGTGCAGGAAAAATACTGGTGAGTTCTCCCACTAAGAAAACTCCCCAGGCTTGTCCCTGCACATGTCCATCTTACCTCATCTCACCTCATCTCACCTGCAACTCATCTTTTTGTAAAAAGACTCCTCTGAGTCTGCTGCTTAAATCAATGGTAACCTTTCTCCTGGAAAATATTTTTATATTAAGCTCATTAAATTGAACAATTGTTTGAGTAAGTCCGCTAGCTCATTATGTAATGTTGTTTCAAATGCACTTTTTAACACGTCTCGGACATATAATGCCTTTTCCACAGTATACTTGATGATCTAGTTTGGATTTTTTTCATTTAATTTTGACACAATCACACCATAGCATAGTAATACTGATTTTAAACACTGGTGTATCATAAAACACTGTTGGGTAAAGTGCTCACATAACTTCTCGCACGCCATATAAATGAAGACATTGTTCAACAGCTCTTCCTACAAAGATAAGAGCCAGCGATGCTTACCAATGTTTATTCATTTTTGGCTCCAAAAGCTGCACTGTTATATATCACTGGGCTATTCTATCCTCTCTGTTAAAACTAAATATATAAACTAAGTATACAAGCATGGCCCCGGGTGTTGTTTTTTTTATATATGTTTTTTGTTATTTAGATAAAATATGAAGACTGGAATATTATTATTTAATATATAAAGCACCATCATATTTATAATACATAGTTTCCCTCCAGCCTGTGCAATGGTCAAAATCTTAAAGGTCTGTAAAAAAAAAACTTTTATTGAAGGTATTTTAGGCATCACACTTTGTTATTTGCCAACTGCCTACGTTTTATCTAGAATTATAACAGATTGTGGATGAAGCTTTGAGGATACACATTTATTTAATTAAAACTGTTATATCACGGTATAATGAATGCCTAAAGACTTTCAGCTCTGCTTCTACAAAAACACAGCACAGTTAATAACTGTTCATTGACTATAAACACAAAGGCTAAACTACATTCACCATGCAACCCTTACATTAACTGTAAGGGTCCAGTTCATTAATAATTATTCTATTTAAGCCCAAAGCCCTACTTGGCAAATAGTGTCTACCAGTTTTGATATCTCCACGCACTGATCCTGTTCAAGACAGAACAAAATGGCTAAATGTTTCTACTGAACAAAATGGAGGAATGTTCTTAGTGAAGCCAGTTTGATAACTGTCACTGTCCACTCATTTATTAACACCCTTTCATTATTTAATCTCCTTTTGTAATTAACTTTTCTCCATAAAAGAAAACTTGATAAGTCATCTGAAATTGAAAACTGCTGTTAAGTTAAATTTATTTCCCATTGTCTTCAAGTGATGTAATATTTCTTCTTTATTTTTTTTTTTGCTTTCAAAAAGTAAATGGATTAATCAAACTGTAAAATTTGATTAGATTAAATAAACAACAGCTTAATGCATTTGATTTTCAAATGCACCAAAGACAATCCCCAACCGTCCAGGCAGTGTGGGAGTATTGTGACAGAAGAACAGTAGTGTGTACATTTTCAGGCATTGTTGGTCGTATATGTTATATGTAAAAAATAACTTTTTGGATCAACTTAGTCCTGATTTCTTTTATTCATACACAAATAAGTAGAAAGGACACCCAAACCAATCTTTTTTTTAATCTTTTTATAGCAGGCATATACAGTGGATATAAAAAGTCTACACACCCCTGTTAAAATGTCAGGTTTCTGTGCTGTAAAAAAATTAGACAAAGATAAATCATTTCAGAACTTTTTCCACCTTTAATGTGACCTATAAACTGTACAACTCAATTGAAAAACAAACTGATGTATGTAGTAGATGGGACTTAGTTCATCCTTATACCATAAAACCCCGAACCCAATAAAGACACACCAGACGTAGATGGAGTTAAATAGGCCACAGCATTTATTTACAATCCAAATAACTGTACGACCACATTCTCCTTTATTTAACTTTATTATTTATTTAAAATATATATGACTTAATCGTCAATGTATATAAATTAATATATATATATATGAACATCTATACATATATATATACGAAACCTTAACCATATAACAATAATGAAGTGCAAATACAGTTAACTAGTCCTTGCCAATCAAATAACATAGATCCATAACTATACTAGCTCTAACTTGAGCCCCCCCTAGGGTTAAGCCCCTCCCCCCTCGGCCACATATTCTTTTACCACATGTTTCAAACCTGATGCCAACCACCAGCCGGCTGTTAGCTTGGTGGGCACGACCATTATCATCCTTCTCAATGCTAGAGGTTAGGGGAGGGGCCCCCCAATCGATCCGTCTGTCTTATTCCTTCCACTTTTTAACTGGACTGGCAAGGACAAACCCCGCCTGCTGCGACAAAGAAAAATTGTTAGTACATGACTTAAACAAAGGGAAGGGTGGGTGGGAAATTATCTTTTGCTGTGTCTGGACCTAAAATGGCTGCCGGATGACAGAGGGGGAATTCCTTTTATACCCCCTCTGCTGCAATCACGCCCCACCATCCACACACCTGTCACTCACACATCTTCACAACCCCTCACACATACATGGCCCCCTCCCACCTAGCTGCGCTTGTTCCCGGGGGACTAATCTTTTAGGTAGAGGGAAGAAAAAACATAAAAATAAAATAATGTGGTTGCATAAGTGTGTACACCCTTAAACTAATACTTTGTTGAAGCACCTTTTGATTTTATTACAGCACTCAGTCTTTTTGGGTATGAGTCTATCAGCATGGCACATTTTGACTTGGCAAGATTTGCCCACTCTTCTTTTCAAAAACACTCCAAATCTGTCAGATTGCGAGGGCATCTCCTGTGCACAGCCCTCTTCAGATCACCCCACAGATTTTCAATCGGATTCAGGTCTGGGCTCTGGCTGGGCCATTCCAAAACTTGAATCTTCTTCTGGTGAAGCCATTCCTTTGTTGATTTGGATGTATGCTTTGTGTCGTTGCTGAAGTTCCTCTTCACGTTCAGCTTTCTAGCAGAAGCCTGAAGGTTTTGTGCCAATATTGACTGGTATTTGGAACTGTTCATAATTCCCTCTATCTAAACTAAGGCCCCAGTTACAGCTAAAGAAAAACAGCCCCAAAGCATGATGCTGCCACCACCATGCTTCACTGTGGGTATGGTGTTCTTTTGGTGATGTGCAGTGTTGTTTTTGCGCCAAACATATCTTTTGGAATTGTGGCCAAAAAGTTCAACCTTGGTTTCATCAGACCATAACACCTTTTCACACATGCTTTTGGGAGACTTCAAATGTGTTTTTGCAAAATGTAGCCTGGCTTGGATGTTTTTCTTCGTAAGAAAAGGCTTTCGTCTTGCCACTCTACCCCATAGCCCAGACATATGAAGAATACGGGAGATTGTTGTCACATGTACCACACAGCCAGTACTTGCCAGATATTCCTGAAGCTCCTTTAATGTTGCTGTAAGCCTCTTGGTAGCCTCCCAGACCAGTTTTCTTCTCGTCTTTTCATCAATTGTGGAGGGAGCTCCAGTTCTTGGTAATGTCACTGTTGTGCCATATTTTCTCCACTTGATGATGACTGTCTTCACTGTGTTCCATGGTATATCTAATGCCTTGGAAATTCTTTTGTACCCTTCTCCTGACTGATACCTTTTAACAATGAGATCCCTCTGATGCTTTGGAAGCTCTCTGTGGACCATGGCTTTTGCTGTGGGATGCGACTAAGAAAATTTCAGGAAAGACCAACTAGAGCAGCTGAACTTTATTTGGGGTTAATCAGAGGCACTTTAAATGATGGCAGGTGTATGCTGACTCTTATTTAACATGATTTGGAATGTGAATGCTTAATTCTGAACACAGCTACATCCCCAGTTATAAGAGTGTGTGCACACTTATGCAACCACATTATTTTATTTTTATATTTTTTCTTCAATCTAGCTAAAAGATTTCAGTTTGTTTTTCAATTGAGTTGTACGGTTTATAGGTCACATTAAAGGTGGAAAAAGTTCTGAAATGATTTATCTTTGTCTCATTTTTTTACAGCACAGAAACCTGACATTTTAACAGGGGTGTGTAGACTTTTTATATCCACTGTATGTTTGAGACATGCAATGAGTCACCATAGAACAAGAGGATTATGGGTAATGTGCCTGATTTTAGTAAAATAATGCATAGAACTAATATAGATTTTCTTCAGTTGTATATTCCTATTGACAATATATTTGTAAGATCTGAACAATAATTGGTTATTTTACAAAAGACCACATAATGCTTGTGCCTTTAATTGTCTAGCAATATTTATTTCCATCTGTCTACACCAACAAATTATTAATGTAGACATCTGACTAAAAGGGATTGTCAACTATCATTGTCGGTGAAACCAGCTCATTTCATAGTTGTAGATGAAATCTACTTGCTCTCTCTCCTTTTAGCACTTAAACAGTTAATGCAAACATGGCCGATATTGTGTCTATTGTCCTTTCCCAATGCTCCGAAAATGTGTTCTCTATTCTCTTGAAGCATAATGCTTCCAGACCCTCTGGGATTAATGCCTGGGACATGTAACAGAAAAGCAGCCATGGATCTGTACAAGAGGGGAAATAATAGATGTGTTCATTTTCACTTTCTGACTGCTTGGCACACACATTTATTTTGTAAATTGCTCCTACTTGTCACAGCAAGTATTTTAAAAAACCCTTACTAATGAGGCTCTTAGTAGTCCAAAAGTTCACATTTTCGCTTATTAATTTTATGAAAAGAATAGAAATGCATGGAATATGAAAATCTCCTGAAATAGCAGTCTTTCTACTAGTTGAACACTTAGAACTAAGCTACAGTCCTAATGCAAGACAACCTCCCTTAATATCATTACAGGAACTGAGTTACGCATCTTCCATTGTTGCCAACATTCGAAAAAAATATCCAGGGACTCTTTGCAGCACAGTTATCAAACATTTTCCACACCCACTGGCCCAAAGCTCCGCCTACTGCCCAACCCACATAATTAGCATAATGTAATGCCGCCTAATTATTATAGTGCAGATGATATCACTAAATTCCCACCAAACAGGGCCTATATTAAGGAAAAAGGCTCCCCGCATATTAAACCATCATTATGTCAGATATATATATACATACGTCCAGAAGAAAAACAAAGATAACCCAGTGTATAAGTGCTTATAAAGTGGAAACATAGACTCCCTTGTCCCTTGTATTCCCTTAGAAACATAAGTTTTAATAATACAGTTTTAATATATATATATATATATATATATATATATATATATATATATATATATATATATATATATATACAAAATCCAAACAAGGTGAAGAATGCACTCACAGGACTTCTGAAGACAGTCAATTAGGATTTAATTCAGGTAACCGTCAGCATCACTATTAGCGACGTTTCAGGCTGCTAAGCCCTTTATCAAGTTTTTTTACTGAGTGATGCTTGATAAAGGGCTTAGCAGCCTGAAACGTCGCTAATAGTGATGCTGACGGTTACCTGAATTAAATCCTAATTGACTGTCTTCAGAAGTCCTGTGAGTGCATTCTTTACCTTGTTTGGACTTTATATGTATTGATGCGAACTGCACCCAGGCATGTTGTATACTGATGACTAACGTTATGCAGAGTGCTAGTACTTTGGATTGATATATATATATATATATATATATATATATATATATATAAAACTTATGTTCCTAAGGAAATACAAGGGGAAAGGCAGTCCATGTTTCCACCAGCTCTCTCTAACATCACCATATTTCATTTTAGTGTTGCTTACTTTTTTTCACAAAATGGCTGCTGTACAGTTTCAAATGATCCAGCACGGTGGATTCCTTTCTAGCTGTGCTTACTCGTGTGAGTCCTCCCTCATGCTGCCTCTCTCCCGCATGTCTCCGGAGAATGAGCTCCGGTTCTGTTACTGCTGCAGAGGTCGCGCGAGGAAGTGATTTTTCTTTTTTTTTAAAGGTGCAGAGGAACCTTTTCTTCACGTGCCACTCCTGCTCTTTTGCCGGGACAGTTCATTTATGTTGTGAATTCACCGGGACATGCTCCCAATTGCCGGGATTGTTGACAGTTGGCAACTATGATCTTCCCTATAAACTCTGAAAAAATATAAAACTGGTAATGCTATAAACAAGTGGGATGTCATAATGTGTTTGTCTGGAAAAGATTGCAAGCTCTTTTAGGCAGGCTGGAGATTAGTTAAAGATCTTGCAATCTGTTTTAGGCTTTAACATCATCTTGAAAGCACTTGTGATTTGTCTTAAAAAAGGTGCTCTGTTGCAAGAGCATACTTTTAGCATTTGGTACCCGGGGTGGACCCTCTCTTTGGTACCCCACCCTTACCCACCTACTCTCCAACTTTAAGATGTAAAAAACACCCACACTTTTTCATGTTTTAGAGAATCTTTATTGCACACATTTATAAACTTACACACAGACTCTGTAAATGTGTGTGAGTCTCTGTGTGGGTAAGTGTGAGTCTGTGTGTGTGAGTCCGTGTGAGATTCACACTTACATGCACAGACTCATACTCACACACACAGAGTCACACTTACACATACATTGACACGTACACACACACAGACTCACACTTATACAGACTCACACATACACATAGTGATACTCGCACATACACACCGGTAGACCGCCAAGCAGGTCAGAAGATTGGCTGTGTGCACTGACACGGCTAACATGCGCCAACCTCCCTACCGGCTCGGCCTTAGCTGTCACATGATTAAATAATTTGCTATGTGCATGGTTTAGACATTCATGATTAGTAAGTATGATGTTGTTATTGCTTTGTAAAGCTGTGAAACTCTTCTCAGAAAAGGTGGAATGGGAGTTTTAAAATCTCTAATAATCGGAAACCCTGCTTAAGCATTTTCACTTTCTGTTCAACAGATATATTGCCAATTAAAACAAGCACACAGCAATCCTGATCTTATTATCTCTATCAGCATTTGGTCTTTAGTACTTGGGAAATCTGCTGGATTTTAGCATTCTGTGGAGGTTTTGCGAAACCAGGAGTTGCTTTGATAAGAAAAAACCCAATTTATGTTGTTAAAAGGAATTGTGTTTTTTTATTTATCAATGTCTGTATTAGATTGCATCTGTTCTCCTATTGCAGTCCTAACTACAGAAGAATGTGCCTTATAGAAGACAATAAAGAACCAAAGAGGTTTCAGCTTTGATGCCATAAAGAGGCATCTGCAAAACCAGTTTTTTGACTCTGAAGGATGATTTAGCATGTTTTAAAGGGACTCTGCCACCAAAAAATTAAAAGGGTTCATTTATTTATTTTGTATTATTGATTTCAGATATGTCTTTTGTTTTTTGTTATGTGACTGTATTTAATAGAATATGTAACTAAAAAAATGTGACTGGGCACTGCCATTTTGTGAAATATAGTGCTTTTGGATGCTGGGGACACAGAATGCAGTCTATAAGTCAGAATTCTGATCATAGACTTGCATTGAATGGAAGGGTAATTTAAATATTACATCACAAGGGAGCGAGTTATGATCCTGTTTGATTAGGTTAATCTCCTCTCTTTGTGTGGGAAGAAAGTAAAAAAAAAATGGTGCACACAGCCACCTAGTCCTGCCCACTATGATACACAGAAGCCAGTAAGAGAATAGGGGAGTATCTTATGACATCATCATGCACACTTTGGCAACAGTTGTAAAGTGAGACTGGAAGATTTTCGACGATGTTGTATCATGGGAAATATTCATAAAATGGAGCCATGGGATAAACACCTAATTTTATTTTTCTTTTATATGCAATTAATTCAGTCATTTAAAAAATAAAAAAAAACAGTGGCATATGATTTATATATGTGTTTGTTTTACATGACCAGGTTATCTAGTTACATATTATGTAAGTGGTAGTGTACCTTTAAAGCAGAATCTTAAGAATCGATTCACCTACTGCGTTCTTTGTTAATGGCGTCATTTGAGGTGTTAGGTGACATTCTTATTACACTGATACTTTTTCAGTACGTATGGGTTGTAAGAGCTTGCATGAGATACTTTTGAGAATTCTTCAGAAACTATCCTGGTAGGAGTAATGTATAGGTCCTCAAGGATCAAAGCGTGTAAGAGGTGTACACCAAGATGGTTGATTGGGTCTGTTACCTAAACTGTGAGGTGACCAGAGTAGTCTGTTGGGTCTATTCCCTAAAATTCAACTTTGGAGGTCCACTTTCCTTTATGAGACTAAGTCAAATTCGGCACCCGAGTTTGACTTAGGAAAAAAACCAGGTTCAAAGCTTCCCCTTTGAAAGTAATGGGAAAGAAATGATTGAAGCTATTTTTAAGACTAAGACTCAGGTGCTGAATTTAACTTTGTCTCAAAAATAACTTTGATCAAAGTCAAATTCAGCACCTGAGTTGGACTTAGTCATAAAAATAGCTTCAATCATTTTGCCTCCCATTACTTTCAGTAAGGAAGATTCAAAGCTGTTTTTTTTCCTAAGTCAAACTTGGGTGCCGAATTATACTTATTTTAGGGAATAGACTTATCCCTGCACAAATTAACTTTAAAGCTCCTAAAATATGCTTAATTTAAAGTTCTATCCAGTGAAACCTGTGCCCATGTGTAGATATATATCCTAAAACCTACTTTGTTTTAAGGTCCTGTTTGGAAAGATAGGAAAGCCGCCATTACCTTACATTCCACAGTCCGTTGTCCACTCATCCATATCTTGTATAAAGTAAAATGTTCTGTTGTGTGCTTCCTCACCCTCAAGTAGCGTCTCATCCTCTGCTCTTCATTAAAAAGGATCACAATACTAAAGAAAAGCCATTCATTTCTGTCTTTACAAACATGGAAGTGGTTAAGCATCCTCGCTATGTATAACATTAAAGATCTCAACGGAAAGAACGTTTGTCTTGACAAAGCATTTATATATAAGACACATTGTTGGATAATATAATTCATTGTTTAACACATCTTAATGTTCAGGGCAATATCAGGAAAGAGATGTAATGTCTGTTTTTTTCCATGTTGCAGGTGACAAAGAAGCTGATGAATATTACATGAGAAGAAGACATCTTCCCGATTTGGCAGCGAGGGGAACGCTTCCCCTCAACGTCATTAAGATGACTCAAGATCAGTCAAACTACAGAGAGAGACCAAGAAGACCAGTACGTGCCATGTCTCAAGACAGGGTACTGTCTCCAGATAAAGCAATGCCTGACGAAAGTTATGGAATGCCCTATGACCGGATCCTCTCGGATGAACAGCTGCTGTCTGCTGAACGCCTCCATTCCCAAGACCCTCTACTATCCCCAGATAAGGCCATGACCCTTAAAAGATCAGATTTCCAGGAGAAATCCATGTCCAGAGCCATCTCCCAAACGGATGTCTTTGTTTCCACGCCAGTCTTGGATCGTTATAGGATGACAAAGATGCACTCTCATCCCAGTGCCTCAAATAACTTGTATAATACTCTGGGTGTCAACCAAACTGCTGCCAAACGCCAAGCCTTTGCTTCTCGGCGGCACAACACAGTGGAGCAACTGCATTATATTCCAGGGCACCACCAACAGTACCGCACAGCAAGCAAAACAGAAGTGACTGTTTGATAGGACAATGTGAAATGTAGATAATCCTTACAGACTGAAGCAGTTCCAGGACAACACACTACAGTGGCCTTGAGGGCCAAGAAGACCTCTCTCATGTTTCATTGGTCAACCCATTTCCATTACTCATTCGAGTTTGTGCTGTTACCATAGGTACAGGAGACAGGATTTCATGGGAATCTTCGGTCATTCTAAACCATCCAGCTTCTGACAAAGAGTCCGTTTGGTTCAATGGAATCACTCAAGGGCTTACCTGCGCTAGTGCTCTGTTTGTTATAGGTATAGCAGTCTTTCCAAACAAAAACAAAAAACAAACAATTCCAGTGCAGTATAAACAAGTGGAAGAAGATACTGAGAAAATAATACTTTAATTTCAGCATTTTGACAAAGATGTATACAAGTTTCCTGACTACTGGACAGAGCCCCTTGGCAGTATCTCTCCTGACCATGCCTCTAACATGTCTGTAGCATGTAGTCAACAGTTTTTTCTCCCGACACCTCGATGCTTCACTTGTCATTGGTCAGTGTGAAAAAATAGAAAACTGTTTGGGGGGAGGGGGCGGCATTGGCAGTTATCAAGCAGGAGGTTTTTAGCTTGGGAGAGGGACAACATATAAAGAAAATATAGTGCCTATAATTCAACTCTCTGAACCCATTTAAGTGCCAGATGGGTGTCCAATAATGATAAGCACACCTTTCTGGCACTTGAAGGTTTACTGTAGGAATTAATGGGTATGTGTCTAAATAAGCACAATGCTACTAATAAATCTTATTGTACATTTGTCCTTTTTTATGGTAGTACCAACTTGTAAATAGATGTAATACGGGAGGGAGCTAAGAAAAAACAAAAAAGGACATTTTTGAGCATTTAGCTTATTGCCATGAAGTGAAAGGCACTCCCTCCTTACTCCTCAAATCATTTCAGTTGCTACACAACTTGAATGTTGTATTACAATGCCTTTTATAGGTCATCTGCATTATAATGTAAATTTGGAAGTACATCCTTACCGTCTTGTAAAATGGCAACAGCAGGTATGTTCCTTTGCATTACTGGTAGTGTTTACCTCACCAGTATTAGAGATGCATTACTTAGAAAAAATATTAGAAATTCCCGACAATCAGATATTAAACTTTGACATGCCGCCACAGGACTTTGGGATGTCAGCAGCTTAGCTCAAAATGACATACCTTCCCAGCCAAAACATCTTTCCTACTGTATAGCAGTCACTCATACTCATATTGTATTTACCTGGGGTACGTTCATGTGTAATGTATTTAAAGGTTACAAAGAATAGCCTTTAATTGTTCTCCATTTAATTTCTATTATTATAAATGCCTGGCTATCCGTGACTGTGACCCCATGTTCATATTATATTATTAACCTTAATCAAATGTTCTGCAGACTCCTAAACCTTTTGACCAATTTTTATCTGAATTGGTTGATTAAGTGCTTTTGTCAAAAGATGCTACTGGCCAAGGCTCGATGGTGCTCTTGAACTATAGCTGTACAGTAATGTGTGTAGTAGGTATTTGTGTGGACAAGACTGGCTGCTAACCAGAGCAGGAAAATCTCTGTAGCTGTGGAGCATCATTGAGTGGACTGTATTTTTAAAATATTCTGGGCTTTGAAGTCAAGAACGGAACAAATGATGGTTAATCTTCCCAAAATGTTCTGCAGCAGCAGTGCCTTTAAATTCCACAAGTCATGTTTGATGGCAGCTTGTCTAGTGGGATTCCCATCTTGCTTACACATACAGTGAAAGTGTTAAGCTAGTGATGGTCAGATATTGGCGCAAATTACCTTACCAGTGGTAAGGTAATGCCCCAGAATTATTCTTAACATAATATTACAGGTATCATAGAGTGGTCACTTTTCACCAGGTTCTTGACAACATGATCTCACCATCAGGACCTATTGTTACTAAATAGCAGAGTCAGGAAATTGCTGTACGCATAAACTGAATCAGTCCATTATTATTTAATGGAACATTGATGGAACATCTTCTGCAGGAGATCATTAAAAAGATTTTACAGATGTGTTAAGTTTCCACTTAAGATGTAACAGTCTTGGAATTGACAATCAAATTGATTGGTCAGTTGAAACCTAATCGTTGTTAGTGCCTCAAGACAGCTCAGGTTGTAGATATTGGGGCAAACATGCATATGCTGTGCTGTAGGACTTGGTCCTTTTCAACGCAAACAAAACACTTAAAATGTTTCATCTATAATAGGATTGGATAAAACTATGAAGTTCACATTAATACCCAGCTCCATAATTGTACGTGAGACGACTGGTGGACCAACTTTGGGGCCTATCGCTGCTTCTTCATGGTATAAGGACTATTCTTCTGCTCCAGGCAGGTGTGATTTGGGAGAGAGGTTGGGTGGAAGGGGCAGAGACTCTCATGGAAGGTTGGAGCTGGCTGGACAATGGGTGGATCTGCACACCTCCCTCCCATCCCTGAGGAATAACGAAATCCGGATGAATGCATGACATAACCTCAATAAACGTGCATTCTATCCTGAATGGATTTGCAGTAATTTAACGTGCCAAACTGCTCCTTGTGCCGTAAGGACATTCACAAACACGTGGACTGCATCTGTGAAATATACTCACCGTTACAGCACTGTGATTACATTTCCTCTTATCTAAAGAAACCACAACACGTGTAATATATATATTATAATATCTAACATATCACCATATTCCATGATACTTTCTATTTCTATAATGTGCTGGATGTGTGGTCAGTTTAAACAGTACATTTATTCCTTACATTTTTTATAGGGATTCATTACAAATTCTTAGCTTCACCTGAGACTTCCTCTTGTTGAATATTTAAATTAAGTGGGAGAGTTTTCCATTATGAGGCTTTTAGTTTATTTTTTTAAAACAGAAAAGGCTACGAAGCCACACACCATATCACAGTTGAGTGGATTAACTAACAGACTTAAAAAACCCAAATACTACTCTGAATGTATTAAGGAAAACTATCCATCTGTAACTGTAGGGCTATCAGAAGCTGCCAGCAAAGTGTCAGGTGGGATTAGACTGACTCAGACATGGTATTTAGCCAATGGGAGACAGAATTTCTGCACTGTCTATCTCCTATTGGCTGCCCTCATCTCTTTCTCATAGCATAGTATATACAGTAGGATCTCACTGATTGTATATATCTATCACCAAAATAGTTTGTTGGGAATGCTGAATGTCAATGATAGAAATTACAGTAGACTGCAAGCTCACAGGTTCAAGCCATAGCAGATTTCAGGGCCCTAATTAAATAGGATTTTCAATATTTGCTATTGTGGGTTTTTTTTGTATTTTTTCTTGAAAATCGTTGTAAGGGAATTACACATTATCTCCAAATTTTTATTCTTGTTAGAATCATAGTATTTACATATTACATAATCAAAAACATGAAAGGCAAATTGGAAAATGTTCCAGTAGTCTTTGGCGATAAATTTTCATTAATAATAAAGTTCAAATCTTTATCCTATATTTCTGCATCCTGCTGGGATGCACAATGTAACAGAGCAGAAGGGAAATGAGACAGGCCAGGTAGAATAAATGGGATCCTAAGAAAAAATGTCAGAGGATAAACTCACAATGCATTATGGGTCATTAAGTCCAGTTAAGAAGCTAAATGACCATGGTCTATATCTGCATCCTACCGGGAAGAGCTCGGCTTGTTTGGGAGGCAGAAGACAAGTCTTCCATGAGTCAGAGAGATTGTAGGAATTTTAATATACACATCAAATAATAATGGCAAAATAAATTTATTTAAGCCTTATCAACTCCTTCGAGGGAATTAGCTGTTATACCTACACCCCTCTATTCACATCTAGACCCAATCTTCAGATTGAAGCTTGCAAAATCTTTTACTGCTTGATATCTGGGCCATTAAGAATAATTTCCTCTTTAAAAATCAGTTGCTGTCTGTGTTTAAGGATATAATCGTTTCCATCCACAAAGAATTGTACTTATTTTCTGCCTCTATGTAGTGGTTTATAAACAGCATTAAAACTCGCTTGAGCATAATGAAAGTCACAGTAAATATAATAACTATAATAAAGCTAATAACTTACACATGTCCGTCTTTTTTCATTCAATGTACAAATCCATTTTCTAGTACAAATGTTACTCCCGGCAGTGAATCTTTATATTCATTCAGCCGGACTTGTGTGTTTATAAAAAAAAAGTAGGTTCTCAAATACTGTAAACAATTAGAAATTTTGTAGCAATTTACTCAATCTGTATGACATTATACCTTTTCTGTACTTTATTTTTGGTTCCTTATTGAGGTAATCCTTACTAAAAGATAAATAAGTTCTACATTATCTTGTGCTTAAACCCAGTTTATAGACTCCGTGTTTATTACGCTAATTATTAAGGGGGAAAGGGAATCATTTATATGTGTAACATTTATAGACAGCTTTTTTTGGGGGTCAGCAATTAATCAATCAATTAATAAAGGTGTCAGAGGGGCCTGCAATGTGAAGCCTACAGGGCACATGGCGTTCTTTCTATGCTTTGTAGTGGATGTTTGAGCGTGATAAGGTGGAAGTATTGTAAGGTGGACCAATTGAAATCTGTATTTCTTGCTCATTCCCTGTTAAACACATGGGTCCACACCGAGTTTATTTGAACCAGTTCTATGTCATTTTGTGTGCTCATTCTAGCTTGATTGTTAGTCTGGTCACTTTAGATTACCACCCCTGGGAAGGCTCATACAATCGCAATGGAGCACAGAGAGGCCGCCTTCTAATGATCTTCAGGCTAATTAATGTATATGACTGTTTTCCTGCTAATAATCTTGTTGTTCTAATAACTGTTCCTGTATAAGCACATTCTGTACGTACTGTAACAGAAAATGGGGTTAGTAACAATTTAGAGTCTTTAAGGATTTTTTCAACTTTTGTCAGTAACAGATATTTATGGAATCAAAAAAATAAAGCAATTTCAACAAAGCATATTTGGTTGTTTGTGTTACTGGGTTGCAGGGGGTCTGAAACCTTTCCAGTTTATCCTCATAGCCAAAGTCATGAGAAAACGCAATAGTTCCAAAGGGAACTGACTGAGCAGCATTGACAGTACAGGTAACCAGCAAGCCATTTAAAAATGCTGTGGACAAGATGCTTAGCTAGTCATTGTTATAGCCATGAGTTGGCATTAATTGTTTCACATAAGTTTGAGCAGTACCTTGAGATGTCCTGAGAGTCTGATGTCTTTGGACTGTCATTTCCACAATTCTCCACCACCACAAAACTGCAAGGGTATTATAGGAATTTTAGTTAAACAATAACTGTATAGTCTTATCTAAACACCCAAATCAAACATACAATATTTCTTGATGAATTACATTATTCCCTCTGCAGTTTCAGTTAATTAATTTTAAAATATACTGAGGGACATAATGTGGAGAAACAAAGCAGTATGAAAAATCTACCAGAGCACTACACAGGATTTGCAAGAAGAATAATTATTATAGATTTTTTTTTTTGTTAATACATCATTAAAAGACTCTTGTTCTGATGCATACATTCTAGTCTTTTAATAAAAAAGGTATTGTCTTTATTGCAAATTGAATATATATTTTTATATATATATATATATATATATATATATATATATATATATATATATATATATGTCTAATTTCACACACACACACACACATATATATATATATATATATATATTTATACAAAGAAAAACAGACTATATTAAATCCCGATTGCCTGAGTGTGTCTGTGAACAACAAGTTATCTACAATTAGTGAACAACAAGTTATCTATCATCTCACAACAGATGAATGGGATGTGTTATCTTTATACTTACCCTGCAATGTCGGGAATGACAACCAGATGTAATAATGCAGTGCTTATTGTATACTCATGACCTCAATGACACCCCTAACTTGCACTCAGAGAGGTATGCACATGACAAATTAGATTGTAGGCTCTTCAGCACAGGGCTTTTCAGTGACCTTGAGCAGTAGTACAGAATACATAATTCTTGGTAATTGTACCGAGGAACTCGCACTCTAACCCGGTCTTTAGAGGCCAATCTCATTAAGAGTATAATATGTAGTAACTTTTGGTTAGCATCACCATTAATAGAATTGCAATATGTATTCAATATTGATTTGCATGTTTTCAAGCAGGCATGTCAACTACAAATAAGGAAAACAACAATTTTGAGACGCAAGTGTCAAACCTGTGAAGAATATGAATGAGATGGCTCTAGATTGCCTGACACTGGTAATCTGCTCATTATCCCAGAGAGAAAGCCCATTCTCAGATTGCAGTGAATAACCTGAGATATCAGGTATGTTTTGGATCTATCTGTCCTTATTTAATGCGTAAGAGTCTAAATATCTTCTAATTCATTATGTCCTATCTCTATGCAGCATACTGAGTGCCAAATGTGATTTATCCTTGTTTCCTGTATCTGTTCTAATGTGTGCTGCTGTTTTAGGAAAGCTTTAAATACAATTATAATTTCCTTTTGAATGACTTCATTCAGTGCAGGCATAGACCCTCTGGCACAAGGGCACCTTCACATAGTGTCAAAAACACATCTAATGTTTAAAGAGGCCCGTTATTACAGCCTCCCTCCTGCTGGTACCAAATGGCTCCTGTCACAGACAGATCCACAAACCGCATCATGGGAGGCGACATCGGACAGAAGCGTGACACTGAACATGACAGCCCTGGGGGGAGGCAGGTAACCTTTAACCATGATGTGATTTAACCAGAACATGGTCTGCTGGGTAAATCATCATATTCTGTATGTGATACCAGACACAGCTCAGTTTGCTGTGATATTATAATCTGTCAGGATTGTAGTGGCTGTAGACTGTAGTTTATCAATATTTCAGGTATCTGTGAGCAAAATGGATGGAAATTTACTTACATGTATCAAACCTTTTCTACAGTGGTTAACGGACATGTTTTCCAACTTGCTAAACACCTGGCAACTTCTTCTTTGCAAAAGAAATGCCAGAAAGGTTTAATATAATCCACTAAATTGATGGTTTCAAGCTAATAGACCTTCTTGTATCATTAGATACATTGTTAATATCAATGCAATGACTAGCATTAGAATTAGGATGCACACTGTAGGGAATGTATTTCATTTTAATTAACGTGTTAAATGACAGTAATACATTATCACCGCAGATTTGTAAAACCTATTCTACCTCTCAGTCCTTTCCGCACATTTTGCCAGTTTCGCTTGTCAGAATAAGGAATAATTTTATGTTTTCTCTTGTCTCATTCCTGTCTTGTAAGCAGCAATGGACTGGTCAATCTGTCTAGCTTAGTCAAGGACTAAGAGGACTGCAGAACAAGTGACTCCTCTTTGCACTGGTGTATATTATCTTCACATGATCTTTTTGCTATAAAAAGGTAAGATTTTTATTCCTGTATTTTGATACATCTCTATGTCCTTCTGGAGATCTACCATGTGGACCTGGACACACTAGACTAGGTGAAAGCTTACAGTTCTACCTCTACTCCCTCCTACTATTACAAATTAGGATTATGGGCTCTATTCAATGATGTAAGTTACCACTTATCATTGGTTTTTAAGTCAAAATCTTCTTTTTGCAGTCTATGGCAGCGATGTAAAATATATTTGAGTACCCATTCTGTCAAGCTAAAGATCTCACAATCCCCTCTTAACTTTGTGTTACCTATATAGTCCACTCTTCTAATTTCAGTTTCACCTTTCCCCAATTTTTGTTTTCCCTCCTTTCTATTATCTATGGCAGTACCCACATGCATATTTGCTCTCAAGTATCCCGTATAAACTCTTGTTGACCTGCCTTTATATTTAAGCTCATTCCTCCATTTGGCATTAGTCCACTTCATGCACCTTTTAACATAAACGTTTGTCTCCCACTTTACCCACAATTCCATGTTAGTTCACCTCATGCAACATTTACATGGCAACTAGTATGCAGATGCTGAGTGCCACATCAGAAGCTTCTGAGTGCCAGGGATAGCACTAATGCTTCAGGTTTGCATTTACTGGTCTATGTTATTCAATGACCAGAAAAATGAATGCTCCGGTCAGTGATTAGACACCAATTCTTTGTGTTTCAGTATATAATGCAATGAATACATATATTCTAAGAGAAAAATAAAATAAATATGTAGAAAATACAGACAGAAGAGGCGACAAATTGAATACACAATGTGAAATATGTTGCTAATATTTACACAGCACCAAAGGGTGCATAATAATTGCTTGTTTATATGTTATCACAACCTCTATCCCTGTTGTTATTCACTCCCTCCCAATGCACCAATTATTTGAAGTATTGTGAATTACAGAGACGAGGTGGGTCCTCCAAGCCCCTAACATAGTGACAACTGTTTTTATTAGTCTCCTATCAGAAAGTTTATTTGCTTTGAAGAATATGCCGGCTCAGTTGATGTTCAGAAGAGCCATCTGCTCATGTTTGCTGGTAAGTAGGTCATTACTAGCTAATTATTTATTGTTTGAGAACATCTTCCTTTGTGAAATATATGTGTTTGCTTGTTCCTATCTGAGCTAAACACAGCAATCGTTGTGTTTGTCCGGTTATTGTACAAAATGAAAAGTTAACATAGCAGCATAGTATCAAGTTTAAAAAACAGTTTGAAGCTAGGGTAACTGATATTTAATGCAATATATTTTGATTGATTTTATTACCATTTTGTAAATGTAATAAACAACACAAAAGTTTTAGTAAAGAAAACCACATATGTCATCAAATAATTACAGAGATCTTAGTGATACATATTTTTAAAGTAAAACATGAACAGTCAACTCACATTAAATCGTATGTCATAATCAAGGTTAATAAATCAAGGTTTCTGGCTACATTTAAAGTGCATGACTTAATTATGCTGCTTAGTTCAGTTACGCTTAAGGGGAATGTGTCTTTCCTTGGTGTTCATCCAGACAATTCAGACTAGGTTTTCTATTTCTGTACATAAATATATATATATATATATGTATTTAATCAAAAGATCTCCCCTCACCAGACCCTGCCAGTGAGCAGGCAGTATGGTGTCTGTGTGCTGCCCAGACATCTTCCCATGCTGCCTCTCCCTCTCCTGAGCATCAGGGGGGCCAAGTGATCTACCAGCGCTCAGATTTTAGACCATGCAGGGAGTGCGAGAGGCAGCATGGTAGGTGCCATGGAGCTATGACATGTGCAATGTGGATTCTGAGGCATGTCCTGTTATGCAATGTGGATGCTCGGGCCTGTCCTGGTTCTGCAATTTAGGTGATGGCGCCTGTCCTGGTTCTGCAATTTCGGTGATGGGGCCTGTCCTGGGTGTGCAATGTGGGAGATGGGGCATGTCATGGGTGTGCAAGGTGGGTGCTGGGGCATGTCTCAGATGTGCAATATGGGTAATGGAGCTTGTGCTGGGGCATTTCCTGTGAATGCAATGTGGGTACAGGCTGGTGTAAGTCCTGGATGTTCAATGTGGGTTTGGGTCAAGTCCTGATTGTGCAAGGTGGTGCTATGGCAAGGGATGTGGGGGCAATAACGAAAGGAGAAATCGAGTGGGGCAAGTGAGGGCCAGACTATTTGGCCTGCAAAGCAGCCATAATTTCTGATGGCGGCCCTGGTTTTATGACTTAAAAAGAAAACAAAATGATTATTCTTTTTTAATTGAATAATGAAGATGAAATAGATAAAAACAGACCTGCCCTTTGGCCCTATGTCTTTCCTTTGTGTTCATGGAGACAATTCTGACTAGGTTTTCTATTTCTGTACATGGATAATTAACTGCATATTTATATTAGAATTTGGTTCGAATGAAATCAAATCTTTGTGGAATTAATGAAGGAAATGAGCAGTAAGCCTGTTTAATATGTCACACAGTGTTTTATGTATGTGATTGGTCCTTCATTATCGTGGTTTCTATTATCAGTTTTACGAAGATCGTTGCCACTTCTCAAGTGGATTTATCAATTTATCTTCAGCTAACCATCTATTGTAAATGTAGTTGTAATTACCGTGTGAAGCTATGTTTGCTTTCAACGCAGAGGAGCAACCTTGGAATTGCATTACACACTGTACTGGGGCAGTTACTGTTTAACAATTGCTGGTAATCAGGATTTGGGATTCCCTTAGCTCAGCAGCTAAGCAAGAGGAGAACAAGATGCATGGTGTCACTGGGGGGTGAAGGGGATGGTGAAGGGGAGGCTAAAAGGGCTGACGTCCAGAGACAAAGATGGCACAGGCAGGCAAATATGGCTCATTGGCATCATGCATCAAGTGTATGCATTTACTGCTCACTGACATGATATACAAAGTTTATGCATTTACAGCTCATTAACATGACATACAAAATGTAGGCATTTACTGCTCATGATTTGGATCAAAGCAAACTTTGCTTTATTGTCTTTCTACTCCTTCCAAATTGATTAATTAATGTGCTCTCCCCTAGAAGTAATTCACACCGGAGACAAAGATTCTGATCAGTGACAAACCTGAGGCAAACCTTTATTTCCCAGAGTGGGAGATTCCTTTTAAAGCAGAAATACGTCATGTACAGAGTCACAGTTAAACATACAGTATACATTCAACAATTGGCTAATAGTTTAAGGGGTCTTGTCTAAACCCACCCTACAGGATGTGACGTCATCATTACAGAGTTCTCCCACCCACATTCCAGCTCCATCTTGGTTACACGAATGGAGGGGGAGTGAGTAGTTACTGAACAAAGAGGGGCTGCATAGGAAACAGTTACTGTTACTTTAACAGTGATTCTCCATTTTGTTGCACGTGGCACATAACTGTTAACTTACACAAAGGAAGTGGGGGAGGAGTTAGTAAGGGAAACGGAAATAGTTACTGAGCAAAATTATGACCAAGGATATTCTTTTAGGGAATGTGTGACAAATAAGACATAAACACAAGTGTATAATAGTAAAAGAGACATTTGTCCATAACACTCATTGGCATGATATACAAAATGTATGTATTCACTGCTCATTAGCATTAGTTTACACATTTACTGTTCATTGGAATGATATACAAAGTTTATTTATGCATTTCATGTATTCATTTAATGCTTACTGGCATCACATACATCATTTAGATATGTTAATTGGTATAAAGCCTTGCATACAGAATTTCTGGAATCATATACATCCTTTATATGTATTTATTGTTCATTGCTTATTATATATACCTATTGCTCATTGGCACTATATATATCCTTTATATGCCTGCCCAAGCATCTGAGTTTCTTTACTCCTTTTTTAATCAAATCTGCCATGGGCTTTAGCCTTAGATCTTTTGGAAACCTAGCAATGTCCCTGACAGGATTTATTATACCCCCTGCAAACAGAGAAAACCAACAGTTTTCTTTAAAGTGTTTAACACAATTTTATAACTCAAAAACAAATAAACTGCTGAACACATTTAAAAATGAGGAAACACCATATAAAACAGGTTGTAATGTGCTATACATTACCGCAAAAGATATGTTCTGATGTCAGGTTCATTTACACGGACGCATTGTTACTTGAGGTCTGTAAATAAACAAATCCATCTCCGTGCTAGTACATTTAGCAGGCTATATGCATTATTCACCTGCCAGTTGGGTAGATTATAGACTTCACTCACAGTAAATGTAATAGGGGAATGTTGTGGGCATTCAGACCGAGAGGATTAGTAAGTAAACTTCCATCCAACATGCCATCTTGCATCAGTAATACTGGAGTCCGCTTGCGGCGAGATGGATTTTTTTTTTTACTGAGCCAGTGCAGAAATTAAACAATTATTATGTGCCTGATGATTCCAGGTGTCAAATAAGTGGTTTAACATGTCCAGAATCATAACCAAGGTACATTTTAGCAGCTGTGATAGCGGGAGCAAGTGCTGCGGACTTGTACGTTTTAAGGATAAATCAATGATTTATTAGTGTGGAAGGATTTTTGGAATTGCTTGACATTTCTATTAGCTTATTTGACAGTTTTCTTGCATTGCATAAAGATTAAGCTAGTGCCCACAGTTAAGCCAACAAAGTGTTTAATGTGTAGAAGCTTTAAATATGTGTTGAGTCAGGGTATGGGCTTATGCGTGTGTCTGTGCTGAGCTTCACACAACAGCAAGTACCTTAGAAAAAAGGTAACATATTCTGCCCCAAGATTGGCACATGTTGCGTATTGCAAAGATATTGTGCCAACTGTCCTGTATGTCTCTGATGACACACACAGATTTTACAGTTATAGTTATGTAGGGTGAAAAAAGACATGTAGTCCAGTGAGTGCAACCCTTACTCACACCCATACTTTTTGATCGAGAAAAAGGCCAAAATTATATCACGTTGACTCCTTATGGATCAACATTACCTAAGCTACTTTCTTTTTGTGATATGCATTTCACTTCTGTAAAATCATCCAACTGTTTTTTTTAACATATGGTTTGAATAACTTTAGATATCGATTGAATAACTTCAAATGGCAGTTTATTCTACAGCCGAACTCCATAACAGTAAAGATCCATTTTCGGTATTTGAGATTATAAATTATTTGTTCCAATATTAAGGGTTTCATTAACAAATGGCCTTTCTGGTATGGTGCATATGATTGCTCCGGGAAGTGTTCATATGCGCCGGAGGGTTTTTTCCCCCCTGCCTTCACATATAGGCACCGATGGTCATTTAGACACATTTAGTACATGGTCATTTAGTACATGCAAATCCTGTGTCATTAAGGAGATAAAATATCCCCAGATGACTCTTTGTATTGACCTTGAACATAATTGTAAAGGGTAATCATATTTCCATGAAAGCATCTTAGAAAACAATCCAAATTTGTGAAGCTGTCATTACATTTCCGTAATCAATTTTGTAGCCTGTCTCTGAGCCCATTGCAGTTCTATTATGTCTTTCTTTTTGTACTTGTAAGCCCCAAACTGCACTACATATTCCAGATGAGGTCTTACCAATGATTTATAGAGTTGCAGAATGGTTTGGTCTTTGCCACTTATTCCCCTGTTAACACATGTGTTTTAGCAGAACAACACCCAAATCCTTCTCTATAAATGATTTACCAAACAAATAAGCATGTCCTGTTTTAATTTCTTACTAAGTACGTAACTTTATATTTGTCCATACTGAAACACATCTGCCATTTAGTTGACCATTCACCCATTTTGTCTAAAACCCTTTGCAGATAAATAACATCCTGACTTTATTATCTTCTTTATATTTTTGGTCTATACAATACCCATAATGAAGTCTTTCTGAAGCTCCTCATATGAATCCTGGTTACTCTTCTTTTAGAAGGGAAGTGGTGTCATCTGTATGTATAAGGCAGACATTTGAGACAACTGTAAATCTCCCAGAAAAAGCTTTACCATTTCTATTTTTCTTGCCTTTAACATTTTGCTGTTTTAATGAGTACCTGTTTTCATGATACTTTTAGTTTTAAGAGTAGTGCCTGGAACCAAAAACAAGAAAACTACAACAAAGTCTTCATTCGCCAATCTGCGACTGAATTATTTTTTTATTTATTTCTAAGTAAACATTATTCATCCCAACTTTTCATCTTGAATACCTTTCGCAAACAGATGTTTCCTTGTCTTTAATCAGCACACCTCTTAAGGAAAAAACTCAAAAGCTTGTTGGCTGATTTTTCTTTTCTTTTCCTTAGAATAAAATACCTTTCTCGTTTTCGTGAAAGGCAATGAGAAGACTGAGAGATTGGAGCATTTTCCCTAAGCACCTGGCTTACTCCACTTTTCAAAGCCAGGAATTGGATATTAATTAGCAGAGTCCTATTTAACTTCAGCCAGATTGCAATCAGCGAAGGTTTCATTGCAGAATATTAAAGCTAAAATGTACACTCTATACAAACTGCTTTAAATAGCTTGTTGCTTCCAGTACATATTTGCTATTTTCACTAATAATATTATTTGGTTTACCTGATTTTGTCTCAAGGAAGACCGTAACATCTGCAGTCCTCTACATCTGCAGTCCCCAAATTGTTTGTAGATGTACTATTTTTTTTAAATCTGTATACCTGTTCCCCAGTGGGAATAGTTTAAAAGTATATAATCTGGAATTTTGCTGTATGGTAACTTTTTTTAATTGACATTAGAAAAAATATAGTTGTATACAACTACAGTAAATAGCGAAAAAAAAAAGGAATCTCAGCAATCTCCAAAACATCATTTTAGGGGACATGTAATTAGCCTTTAAATTAAAAATGCAGTCTATGGATACCTTGAATGCTAATGCATCCATGGACAATACATTTTTCATAATTTGCCTCCTTTAAAGGAAAAGTAGAGTCATCCAACAGTAGTTCCTCATTAAGGATAACTTAATCCAGCACCACACCCCTTTATATTCCTTAATAAGTATTTCTGCAGAGAAGCAGAGAGCGAGCAGTGTAAGATTATCTGATTAATCCTGCACCTCAATCGCTAGCGTAAGAGACATTTATATTAGCGTGCTATCGATCTCCCCACCGCAGCTCCTATTTCATCATTTACTCGCAGATCGGAGAGCTGAGCTTTCTAATGGGAAATTATTTTTCATTGTCTTGCCAGTCTGGCAGACAGAGCTTTATAATTACCATAATAATTGCCTTAAAGAAGCTTGGTGCATCTGAGAACTTGTATAACGCATTCTTCGCTAACCTCTTGTTTGCCAGAGCATACAGTAATTTTTACATTTTATTTTTTGATCCATACCTCCTACAAGTGGCTGCAGTAAAAAAAAGAAAAGAAGAAAATTCCACAATTTTCAAAATCCCTTTTATTATCTTCCTCTTTAAAATTGTATGTCCATTAGCCTATCAACTTGCATGCATTTTCCCCAAACTCCCTGAGAGTGAAGAGTTAACCCCTGCATGAGTAACATATTATTTTCCAAGCACTTTACTTTGTGTAGAACCATGGAGGGCACTCAAGGTCACGAAAAAGATTTCTAGCTGGAAATATATTCCTGGCTGCATGGTATACTTTGTCACAGCTGAACAGAACACTGTGTAAGCACCTGTTTATATGCACAAACACCATATGGAAATCTCTGTGTTTTGGGAATAGTTTTATTTTTTTTATGCTTTTCTTTTGTTGCTTTTTTTTTTCTTTCTTGAGATGTAAATTCTAATCATGCTGGTTTTAGAGCTGTTTGAAGTATTGTAACATTGCAGCGGATCTGTCACATATTTGATAAGATTATTTCGAAATGTGGCAAATAAAAGTTAGCTATCACCTATTTTTAAAAATAAATAAATATATATATATTTATATTAATAATATCATTTCGTTTTGATGAGTTAATGTTTTTTGCAAATAGGGCATTCAATTCAAATCAACTTGCTTTTCCAATCATTTTTAAATTAAGTTGGACTCTTCTCAGCTAACCTCCTGGAATTGTTTTATCACAGTTTCAGGATCTGAAAAGGTTATATTTCTTTGTTGTTTAGCATAGGCTTCTGCACACCACAGACATTCTGATGTTCATTTACAATGTTTGTCTTTACTACTTCCACTGGAAGGTTATGCCACGTATCTACTAATAGTTTCTTAGATTGGTGCTCAGTCTTCATTCCTCCAACCTTAAATCATACCCTCTTGTTTTAGTACACCTTTTTTGTAGTACACACTACCTTTCCTTCCTTTTTTTTTTTTTTTTTTTTTTTAAATATGCTAAAGGATTATTATCATGGTTACAAAAATGGTAGGCTGCAGAAATTCTTAGAAATCCAGGCCATGTTGCATTTATAAGGGCATCTGGTGCGTTGGGAGCCAGAAGGATAACGATGTCACACAATTGGGTTTATGAGCTTTGCAGTGAGAATTGAAGATCCAAAAACATTTAAAGGTCACATCTCTTTATGGCTATCCAACTATACAAAATGAAGCCACCAGGACTGTGTTGTAATATATGGTGTTTTTTTGTACATCGGAAAAGTTAGTGCTTTATAAGTAATGCATTCTTACATTACAGAGACCCTCGATCCGGCACAGTCACACGTTTCAGAGGAGCCCAGGCCATATTTTAGCAGATATAGAGATCCGCAGAGAAGTCCCTAAAACACAACCTTTTAAGTTAACGTGACATGCATGTTTGTTTATTGTGAGGAGCCAGCATATATCCACAACACTTTGCAACACACAGACTTTTCAATATCTGTGACCTTTCAATGATGGGTAATGTAAACTTGGGAAAGATAAAGGTCACACCTGCTCTGATGGAAAGATGTCAACGGCAATATTCAGCAAATTGGAAAAGATGCAAATTTAGCATCTGATCCCTTCATTTAGTGCAAATTTATACTTCATGAATGGCTTGTAGTTTTAGGCTGGCCAGTAAAAATTGTTAATAGATACTAACACCACCTCATTGAGTTTTAAATCTAATGGTGGTCTGTTTTTTAAAAAGAACACTACCACTTACATAAGATGTAACTAGATTACCTGTGCATTTAAAACAAACACATATATAAAGGCATATGCCACGGTTTGTTGTTCTGTTTGAATTAATTGCATATACAAGTAAAGTTAAATTAGGAGTCTATCTCCTGCGTCCATTTTACCCATAATGCAACATTCTCCAAAATCTTCCAGCAAGTCTCACTTTACAACTGTGGTCAGAGCCTGCATGATGATGTCGTAAGATACACCCCTGCTCTCTTACTGGCTCCTATGTATCACTAGTGGGCAGGACTAGATGGCTGTGTACACCTTTTTTTTTTCCTTCCTTCCAACACAAAAAGTACATCCTTCTGGAAGAGAGAGGAAATTTACCTGATCCAACAGGATCATACATAATTGTACACCTTGTGATCTAATAGTTATATTACCCTCCCATTAAATGCAAGTCTATAGTCAGAATTCTGACTTATAGACTGCCTTCACACTTGTTTACTAATATTATTTTATTAAATAAACACACGTAACAAAAACAAGAGACATATCTGAAATCAACAATGCAAAATAAAAGAATAAAAAAACTTTTTTCATTTATTGGTGGGAGTGTCCCTTTACAAAAAAGCCTGTGTGATTAGGAGTTATCTACTAAACTCAGTTCTACCTCATTAATGATATAATCTCCTTTTATTTAAGGACAGTGACATTTGTTTTGCAATGAACTTCCATGAGACTCAACATGGAAAGAAACAGGACAGTGGTGTGTGTCACTTTCATATGACAACATACAGGACTATTTCATGATGTTGACTCTCCCTGTCAGCTGCACATGATTTTAGTGGATCATCCTCCACTTTGAGCAATTGTAAATGAGATGACCAAAACCGGATCCATTACAGGGACCAGGAAGGTACTGGCTAGTTAAAGGAACAGTTTTTGTTTTATTAAAAAAGTATATACCAAGTAGACATGCATGCATTGATTGCTGTAAACTCACACATTCGAAATATCTGAAAGCATTTGTACTAATATTCCTGATAAGCAGATCTGGCCATGCATGGCTGTCTCTAAGGCAGCCACCCTGCTGATAATTTACTGGCCTGTCGGTACAAAATGGGCTTGAGGGCAATGTTAAGTCTATGGTGGCAATATACTGACCAGAAAAAGGTTGCAACCCTAGTACCAAAATGGATGGTAATAAAAATTATTTAAATTGCATATGATGTATTACCAGCCATTTGTAATATATTATGAAGGGTTGCGATTTAAGCTCCAGAGCGGTTCCCATACTTAATAAAAAGTTAATCAATTATGAAAAATGGAGGTATAAGCACAAGAAGGACAAAATATAAAATGCATATATTTTTACTGCAACTTGTATGTAAAAAGCTAGCTATTGTATTTATATCGTAAAACTGTTCATATGATTAGGAATAAAATGGAATCATATCTTGTGCAGGCAATACTGTATTAAATAGTCATAACGAGTTGTGTTAAAGAATTAAAATAAAATCTACACAATATAATGAAGTTATGTTAATTTAACATTTGCGTCAATTAATGCTGCAGCAAATAAACACAACCTGATGCGTTTCGCCTGTAATTGTAGAAAAATAGTATGATTGTGCCAGTTGGATAATGGTGTTATGGGGGTTGATGAACTTTTAAATATTAATAAGAAATACAATACATTCTGGAACTGCTTATGTTGTCATAATGATATGTTTGAAAATAAATAATCAATTATAAATATTATCCTGGCACCATTCTGAGCACATTAAAATGGAGGTCCACTATCTTCTTTCTCAAGTAATAGCTAACTTTCTCAAAAGCTAAATGTCAGGTTCTGACATTAAAGCATTGATGGCGACGTTTTTGAACTCGAGGGCCCAATCCTCTACAGCAAGTCAAGATGAAGCGCTCAAAGTGCTGCCTCATTTCAGGCATTTTTCTATATCAGCCATCCTAATCATTCTTGCTCTCCCCTCCTACCTTTAATTTGTCTTGCCAATGATTTGAAGTAAAAACTGTGCACTAAAGAACTTAATATACACTAATGTCAGTCTTCGATCATAACATTTACTGGGCCCTCCATAATTGATGGTGATACCATAGGCACATGCTGAGTGCCATCTCAGAGGTCTCAGAGTACCACAGGTTGGTGTGTTTGCACAGATAGCACACAGAGGAGCCAGCCGAGTGCATTTTCATTTCTAGAATAAAATGTAACAGAGTACTAATTATCCTTTCCTGTCTCATTCTATGACTGTCAGGAGGAGAAGCCCGCTTGTAAAATCAAATGTTTGGCAATGCTTAATTAATCAACAGCAAGAGCGAAATTCATCTGGATCGTTCCCTAAAAGACTGATTCCTTGGTATATCAGCTGCAGGGGGACACAGACTGCATGGAAAATTGGAATCAGGTTGGCCTTACTTACAATTCTTAACTTATTTTATATTATTGAATCACCTCTTTTTTTAACTAGAGTGTTTAATACATCTTAATAGCGGAGTTGGAAATATTTTTCCAACTCTGCTATGAATGCCTGATTTTTGCTATTCACTTGTCAATACACGGTTTATTGAATAGACCTTAGTGGCAGGGGCGTATCGTGCCCCTGAGTGACAGGCGTGCTGCCAGCACGGAGCATGCCTGTCACTCAGAGGCACAATGTCTCTCGTGTATTTCCGGAGGTTTGTGTGCTCAGAACAGTCAGCACACAAACCCCCGTAAATACCCGAGAGGCGTTGTTACATACGAAAGACAACGTTGGGCTGAATTTGGAAACAGAGTCACTCACTCTGTTGCCAATTCAACAAGCACGAAAAGTATATGAAAATTCGTATACTTTTCATACTTGTTGAATTGGCAACAGAGTGAGTGACTCTGTTGCCGAATTCAACGCAGCGTCATATTTCGGATTTATTTCTGGGGTTTTTGTGCTCTCTGTTTGTAGCACACAAACCCCCAGAAATACACAGCGCGGGTGCTGCGTGTTAGGTGTGCGGCGCACACCTAGCACATTTGCAACATCCGCCACTGCTTAGTGGGGGTTTTTTTTTATTTGGTTTATTTCATTTGAAATATGCATACACTCAGGGGGATGCAGTTAATTTTGGGGGTTTGTAGGATTTTTCTCTTACTTAATCCTTTACTGATTTAAGACCCAAATCCCCCTGTCCTCTTTGACTGTCTCTCTCAGAATTGTTAGTGGTATGAGTGTATCATAGAACTCCACAGAAATAAAACTCACAATAAACTGAGTTTAAACTGAAGTAAATGAGGTTTTAGATTAATTTGTGTAAATGTGGAATTATCAAGTTACCTAAATAGATATTATTTGGCCATAAAGTCAGTGAAAAAGTTCCGGTAAAGCCCCACCCATAGCATGTCCCACAAAATAAGTGTCCCTCTTGGACATTTGAAATGTTGGGAGGAATGTATTTATATTTACATGTTTAAAGTGAATTTATCTGTTTCCCCGAATCCTATATGTTACAGGAGAATAAACTTACAAAATATATGTAATAATGTGCAAGCATTAAAATGAACAGAAAGTTCAGAGTACAACCACATTGAAACACCACCATGAAATGTGAATACCAGAAGAGTGACTTATTATGCAGCAACATACTATTGTTCATTCCCCCTACCGATAGGAATACCTCAAAAACGCAAAATGTAAACAAGTAAAAAAGTGGTGTGCGATTTCATATCTAAAAATGTTCAGGGTATCTTCTTCCGAGATGGCTCAATACCTTTAGAAAACGCCCATCATGTTACTCCTCCCATTTGGTGGAAGATGATTGGTTCTGGTAGAACTACATGAAGGGAGTTCAGGACAGGGTGGTTTTGATTGTACAATTGTTTGTTGTCTGGCTCTGCACGACTATCGCAGGCTATGTTTGTAAAGCAGTCTCCATAGTCTACAATGGGTTACTAAAGGCAAATGTGAATGGCCTCATTTGCAGTTCTATATCCAGAATTTTGGAAATATATGTGGAAAATGATGTGTAGATATTTTCAGCAAGTCTCTGATTGTGATGAGCACATGGAGATACATTGTAAGCACAGATTTTAATGAGTAGAACCAGCGGGTGTATACTCCTCCCAATGTCAGGAAGGTGCACAATGCATTGAAACTATGTTGGCAGCAATCAATTCATTAAATACCTAACAGATGTAAAATTACTACCCAAAAATGTTAATTCTGAAAACTGACTCACTGACATTGGCCATGTTTCCAATGATTTCAGTAGCAAAGCTATTTTTTTTATATCCAAACTCTGCTTTTAATAAGTTTGCTTTGATTGGCTGCTGTTTTTTTTACTGGTTAAGGACTCAACGTTTACTTGTGTTTCTCAAATACTCTTAACTTGGCTCAGAACTAACCACAATTCATTACCAGGTGATCCCCTATTCCTTCTTCAAATCGTTTCACAACAAGTCATTGTATTATGTCCACCGGCACTTGCATTTCATGGAACAACTGATCCAATTTCTATTTTCTTACAATTGTTCCGCCCGCGGTCTGAAATGTCAGGAAATCTGCTGAATCATGGCGTTAAGTAATGGCAGTCAGAGTCTAGTAACAATTGTAGCGTGATATTAAGGTAGGCAGAATATCACTGGACCTTTTACACAGCGGGAATGTAGAACATACAGATGGGATGCAATAGTGGATGACAAACCTTACCCACTGCAAATATTGACACGTGTAAGGTGTTTACAGGCGGAGAGAGTCTTTCAAACCTGGTCAGAGAGAAGCCAACATAGAATGTGTCGGCAGATAAGAACCATTCAGTCCATCTAGTCTGCCCAATTTTCTAAATATTTTTAGTAGTCCACCGTTACCGGTCTTATATCTAGGATAGCCTTGTGCCTATCCCACGGATGCTTAAAATCCTTGACTGTGGTTACCTCTACCACTTCAAGGCTATTCCATACATCCACTACCCTCTCAGTAAAGTAATACTTCCTGATATTACTTTTAAATCGTTGCCCCTCTAATTTTAGACTATGTCCTCTAGTTGTGGTAGTTTTTCTTTTATATATACTCTCTTCCTTTAATTTGTTGATTACCTTTATGGCTGAACTTGTCAATATTCACAATCTCAGCCCATTGTAGAGTTTACTAATATCTGCCTTTAAACTAAACTGTCCAGTGGCACATGATTTGGAAATATTTAATTTGACATACATAGGATATTAAATTGTAGGATCCATTAACTCTATTAGCAGATCCTCAGTGCCAATTATATCGTGTGTAGCTTAATATCATGTCTAGTCAAAGTTTTATTATTGCGTGCCCAATGGATCAAAATCTGGAACTTGCTTTAACATAACTTGTTTAGTTTGCTTTAGGGTGTGTTTGCTGTAAAAGACCTTGTGGATTAATCTCATATCTTTATTTTTGAACAAGTATTACAAGTGTCTCGTCTAATCTTGAAAACATTGTCTGTGCAGCTACATAGTGTGAGGTGTATAGTCTGTAATACAGTAAAGTAGACTAGATATCACAAGAATCTCTGGTGTACAGCTGTGGATAAAACCAGCAAATGCATGCTCTGTACAGGTTCCTGCGCAACACATGCGTTCTTTACAAGTACTGCCATGCTGGTTCTGAAAGTGGAACAATCAACATCCGGAAAAAAATATATATATTTCTGCTGATTGTGCCACTGATTTGGGGGTGAATCCACAGCAATACCCGCTAGCGGGCTTTATCACTACTATCCTCTGCCATTGTGTTCTGTGACAGCCACAGGTGAAGAAGAACAGGTTTACATTTGGGATCTTCTCCCTTATATGCAAATGTGGTTCCCCAGTTGCATTAATTTGCATGTGATGTCACAAATGGGATGGCTTACTGATACCTTTCCTATCTTTATCTAGAGAGATTCTAATTTTGCTGTACAACATTTGAGGAACAGAGAACCTTTAGTGTGACCAAGATACATCATTACAAGACACATAAAAATGCAGTGGCTTTAAAACAACGTCCAGTATCTTGATATGATTTGTTGGATAAAACCTATTGTTTGAGAACATATTAATCTGGTCTCCAATATTTAGGAAGAGGTATTTGTGCATATTATATATATTTTTCAATCTGTTCAGCCCATGGGATAATCCCAAATCCTTTTATGGTTTAATCTGTTTATTGGCTGTATGTGGCAATGTTAGATTGGATTAAGGCATGATTTTACAATCTTGGTCGTTGGCTAATTTAGATCATTCATTCAATGTTATACTATGTTTTAAATATAACATGACCGAATGCATACAGTATTACAAACTAAAATTATCCAAAACCAAGGGATAGAATAACTAAAGATGTTAATTATTGGCATATTCTCAAGCTGAAGAGGGGGTTTTGTTATATAACACTTATTTAGAACCCGACATAAACTGTTGTGATACCACATTAATGGTTCTTTTCCCCATTATATATTTATTGCTGTTTGTGTTGTTTAGACAATACAATTTGAATACAAGTCCGCATAATTAACCCTTCAAGTGCCAAAGTGTGCAAAACATTGCAGAAAACAGTATAAAATGTGTTTCAAACATGGTCACTGTGATTACAGTTAAGATATTGTCCCAGGGCGTGGGCATATCCAAGATAGCTGTTCCCAGTCTTCTGTGGATAAAATGGCACCCCGTGGAGTCTGAGTTCACTTGGAGGTTTGGTACTGTGCTTAGACTTCTATTAACATTTCCGTGAAAATTATAATAATAATAATTAATACGTATGTAAGTTCATTCACCGTTTTGAAGCACAGTTGCTCTTATTGAGCATTTAAATCTGTAATAGCAGGGCTAGACCGGCTAAAACCCATTTTGAAGGGTTCTCCTTTGTTTTGAGGTTAAATGTCCATACGTAAGTGGGTCCTCTCTGACGTGTTTTATAGACTGGGCAGGCATACACATTGCGGGTGTCCTGCTTGTCCACAGGTATAGCCTTGATAAATATGACAGGCATGGCTGGTGTCAGGTCTTTGAGTCGAGCATCTGTGATGATACCAGTCTAGAAAGTGAACACAAACCATGTTAGCACACAGGACGACAGAACATTTGAATGCAGAACATTTCCTTATTTCATTTACAACTTCTTCCTCACACCCCCTTAGCCAAGACTAAAAATTTGGGTGGGTGTGCTTTGTGATTCTTTTACATGGGATAAGATTTCACAGCACATTTATCTTTTTCAACTCCACAAAGCATTTTCTGGTGGATTTGCACTTGGATACAATACAAGTTCCACACTGTATGAAAATGAAGTTTGTTGGGCAGCCATATTTGCACATTAAGACCTCTGTGGCGGCTATTCTCTTTATGGTGAGATGAACAATGAATCTCTCCAATTTAACTATACATTGTGCATGGACAAGCCTGGTGAGTTTGTCTAGCAGGGGAAACTCATCATGTTTGTCCCTGCACAATGTATAATTAAAAGGGTGATATGAATTGTTCCTCTCACCTCAAATGACCTTTTCATGAATAGCCCCAAGTCTGAAACATAAGCATGTATGATTTACTAGTCTAGTTCTGAATGCTGGTCAATGTCCACAGCAGGGTGGAAAAACCCTTGACAAAAAAAAAAAATGTCCTTTCCTCACAATCCAATCTAGCTGCACTTCATAAATCAAACATTGCTTGGGTCTATATAGGACAAGTTATATATCAACATTCATTAAGCCTCTCTTTAACCACAGCCCTGTATTTGAGGAAAAAGACTGATAAAAACAGGCAAATTTCATCCCGCCAGGTAATAAATTACCATGGTAACAATACCCAGAGAATTCTTTCCATATGCAGCTCAGATCCCCAACAGAACTATTTTATTGCAAGATAAATGATATGAGAATATTAAGATGAATGTAGGGAGAGGAATATTTATGACTGAAACAGATATCTTAATGATAAATGATTATGTGCAGATTTGGGCTAGATGTTATGTTTACCAGGGACATTTTTGATATTTTTTTATTTTTATTTGACTTTATTTGTAGTTATAAATCTTACAGAATTATATTCAGGATATATGGAGGAGGAAGTATATCACAATATATTTTCACTAACTAGATGTTTTGGGGTTTTAAGTTATATTCAGCTCATAAATAGATATAAATTAGATTTAACACCTTCCTGGATCCTCTAAACAACAGCTCTCGCTACAGGGTACTTTGAGTGGCTTTATCTGACAGGGTAAAGGTAACCAACTTTCAAAGTGAGCGCCAGTTACATTTCATAGAATTGCGTGGTGCCCAAACGTCCGGGTTCAGGCATGCCTCCACGATGACCATAGTGACCTTTCAGCAGCGACTCAAATGGTCTATAAAGACCCAAACTGGTCTCTACTTCTGTGTCCCTGGATCACTAGGTGATTGGGGCCAGGATCACTAAATCATCATTGTTATGCTATTGTCCTTAAGGACAGAAGAAGCATACAGCATCAAGGGGTTAACTTGTGGTTTGGATGTTGCCCAGGGATAGGCAAAGTGTCTGTGGCACAGTTTGTAAAGGTCCATCATAGAACATCATTAAATTATCTGTCACAGACACCAGAAAATGTCCACCTTTTTTCAATGAAGCAGACCTCCAAATCTGTGTAGATTCATAGGACACTTAGAGGTCAACTTTTTGTCTTATACGACTTAAAAAGGATCTTTATGATAGATTTCCATGCTGCCAGTCTATGAAATACAGAAACTATTGGTGTTCAATGAGTGACACCTCCAATTGGGAGGAGATCAGCTGCATCTCCTCAGCTGTTGGTTGTGTACTGCTTGACTGACACACCCACACACCAATAACAGAGAGCTAGTCGTTTGACTAGCTATGTCAGTTGCCATACTCTTTTGCAAGGAGTAGGAGTCGGTATCATTGAACAGTGCACAATGGGAGCCTGATTAAACCTACTTTATGGTCTATGTCTAAAAAGTGTTTATATGACAAATTTCAGAATGGTTTCCAAGGTGACAGTGCAGGCTATTTAGTAAGAGCATTTGCAGTCACTTTAAATGTGACTTATGTTGCATACCTTGGTTACATGATTTAATAATAATAGAGGTAATTTAAAATCCATAACGCATTATAGACCATGTTTATGGTTTAGAATAGTTTAGTGAGGCTAGTGTTTTTGTTCTTGGAATGACCATCTTTGGCCACAGTCACTGAAACAAGGTGTTTGACAGATTTACTTCTCTCAGAGTTGGATTAAACTTCCTAGTTTAACCTTGGCGATTGTTCTTATTTAATTAGTGCTCGTGTTCTTATCCTCTCACTAGATTTCAAAAGCTTGAAGCTGATCGGAAAGCCGACAGTACGCGAGGTGAACAGCGAAACACTTAGATACTCTGCCAGATGATCGACTTTGATCAGTATTAGAACATTTAAATGAACTGCGCTAATATTAGTGGAGGACAAACAAAAAGCAGACCATTGCTTTCATAAAAATGTGGAGAGTTTTTAATGAAAATAAACCTCATGCTTATTTTATATTCTGTAGAAAGATTTCCCAGGGCTACATTTATTTTTATCCCCTTCAGTACAGTAAAAAACATAGATTTATTTACATTTTATACCGCCTCTCTACACATTGTAGTCTCACCTGTGTGTCCCAACGTGCTCCTTCCATATACAATCCATGGACATACGACCCTTCTCTGGGTGGGCTGCTGAAGTCTTCTCTGTTTTTTTTGGTCACATCACACTGTAATGTCATCTTATCCAGTGGCCATTCGTTCTTCCTGGCCATAGACTGCATGATCGCAGTAAGGAATGACTGAGGATTGAAGAATCCAGCAAGCCAGACGGCGGATGGCAATGCAAAGTCACCTGTCCAAGTCTCCAACTCCTTAATACGACTCAAGAGATCAACAAACCAGCTGGCCAGCCCAGCCATTGATGGATAAGCTCTCTTGGTCCAGGATTCCGGCACTTGGTCCAAGAAGATGGCATTCTGTAAATTTTCCATGTCACTGGTCATAGTCAATTCACCCTAAGGAAGAACAAGGAGTGTCAGTAGCTCGTACAAAAGCACATATCTGGTGTTTTTTTGTCCATCATTTGTATAGCTGATTTAGCGGATTGCCAGATCAGCTAGGTTTTTGCTAAAACATAACTTTTGCATGCTCTTCTGCAGAATGAAAGTATATCCAAGGAGAACCCATTAATTAATCAAGGAAGGCATACCATGCAAACTACCTTAATTGTCCTCTAAACATATATACGAATTGTACATTCTGTAGGACAGCATGTAAATGTGTCCCTCATAAAAATGATCAATCTGTAGGTGGCGTTAACGTAATGGTACAAGTAATGATCCGTTGTTTTTTTTTGTTGGAGCCTTTAATGGAGCCGCAACAAGAAATACTATTCTTTTTATTTAGGAAATGCTGCCAATTATAACAACAGTATTTCATATTATTAGAAACCAGGGATCAGTGGAAACAAAGATATTTTAATTCTACAGAGATTTTGAATATGTATAATAATGCTTTTATTTTAAATTGTACACATAACTCAGCCTGGGTTTTGAACAGACAGGACCCTTGTGCATGTTACTGAAAACAGATCAGCACATTCAAATTCTACAGAAGCTACTGCTCCAGCCTGGCTGATTACTTTATCAACAGCCTGTGCGTGTGTCTTTCTCTTAAGTTATGTGAACGGTGAAGGCAAAAGGTGCTAGAATAGATTGCTGCGGACAGCTCTGCAAGAAGAGATTGGATTCATTTACATGGCAACTATACAGTAAAATGACAGACCCTGAAAGGACATCTACGGAAAACAAGGTGCATGGGAGTCCGTGGGGAGGGGGACAATTATTCTCTCCCACCCCAATAGCTCTCACTTCCCCTCTCCCACCCCGATACCTCTTTACCCATTGCCTACCTTTGTTGCCTCCTGATGGAAGGGAAATGTTAGTTCCTTATTAGTAGGACAAATTATATGATAGTAATAGCTAACAGACCAGTATGAACCCTGCTAAACATAAGAACTTTAGTTTACAAACGTGTAAACTAACAGAGAGCTTAAGATTGTCCATAACTCCCCCAGTCTACAATTCCTGTGGTGTTCAGCCGGTAATGGCTGATTGTATATCTTATTTTTTTTTAATTATCAAACGTAGAAAAAGTTACATTTTGCATTCTTTAAATACATATTATGTTAATAAAATTCCGTAGAATAAGTTAAATTCACCAAAGTACATTAAATCTTCTTTTCCACAAACGCACTCACTCTCTGTATCCATTCATACCACGTTCACTCTCGGGTTGGTGCACAGCTAAAATTTGATTGTCGAGTTAAATTTTATTATTATATATAATTTTTCTTACTAATCCACTGTATATCATGGGAGCTGCAGTCAAATACAATAATTTTATTGTGTAGTATAGGCCACCACTACCCCAGTGTATAACTATTATTCTCATGAAGTTCAGTATGGCTGGCTGAGTGTTATTATAAATGCAGTCAACAAAAGTTAGTGTTTGTACTGTAGACTTCGTGTAGCTCCCACAGCATCATCTACAGCTAGCTACTATTCACATAACAATCTATTAGCAGTGTTGTGTATTCATCATCATTGGAGTTGCGGTCAACAAAAGTTAAGTTAATGTTGTGTAGTGTTGGATTTGTGGTGCACAGCATATATTCTGAGCCATTACAAAATGGGTAGTAAAATGGGTCATAAAGGCACCAGCATTGCCACTGTGAGACAGAGCGGAGCACAATTTGTTAACCCTTGCTTCCTCTAAGGAAGCAAGTGTTACAAAAATGTTTAGTTGTCTTTTTACATTTAGCCAATCCTTAAAGCCAAGCACTGATTTAGAACTTGAACACTAGGCTGCTGTTCTTCTCAAACACACTATCTGACTTGCTACGTTTGCACAGTTATCTTGTGGTTAACCTGCATAAATCATACCTTATCTGCACCTGTGGGATGCATTCAAGCATACAGCTGTATGGTCAGCCATATTTGGGAGACATAACTTCTACATGCTTCCCAGCAGAATATTTAATGCATTTGTATTCAGTGGGAAGTCAAACAATATAGTCCCCATGCAATCCCTTCCTTTATTAATTCATGTGTTTCCTTTCGACATGCAATGTTGGGCAACATGTAAAAAAGATCTATGTCCAGCAAAAAAAACGGCCTGACTACCCTAGCTTTACAACTGATGGGGAAAAAACTACAGATGTGTGCTCATTAGAGGCTGCTGTGTGATATATGCATATATCACACAGCCAGAATACTAATCCTAAACCCTAATACTAACTCCTAATATTAATCACTTATAATAATTCCAAGACCTAATACTAACCCCCAATAGTAATCCCAAGTCCTAATATTTCCACTAATCCTAGGCCCTAATACTAACCCCTAATAGTAACCATGAGCCCTAAAACTAACCCTAATAACTAACCTTCTATGCGATCCCACAATGAACTGTCCCACCCCCGCATGTACTCACATATATCATATTAGTAAACACTTTTAGAAAGCAAATCTTCACATTCTATAAAATACATACATTTTTACAATTACTGAATGTTAATATGCATGAAAATAAGGTAGGTCATTTTACAAGTCTCTGATCCGTAAACTCTGTGAAAGCCACAGCTGATCTGTGGCAGTGAAGCATTATGGAGAGCTCAACCCGCTTAAAAACACAGATGTGACAAATAAATCTTAAGTAGGAATGTAAAAACAGGAAGAGGAATTGGATATTATTTAAGTACCATAATACAGTTCTTATTATCTTTAAAAATCAATACATTGTGTAAGAATTATCTCTGCTTACCTTCAGGCCTAAATCCAGCTCTTTTAGAGATCGTTTGATTTCATTGGTCAATGTGTTCATTCTCTCGCACTCCTGGAAAGCGACCACAATGTATGGAGTCCTCTCCTCTACCTTGGACATGAGTTCTGGTATGTTAAACTCCTCAGGAAGCTTCTCCAGGATCTCGTCTAGCGTGGCTTTCACCTGAGAAGATCCGGAGGTCACAGATGGCCATGTAAGTGAATTGTGTTTATCATTAACAACTACAATACATACTTCTTACAAACATTGTCCCAACGTTATGTCTGTTAGCATTTGTTACTGTATGAAATGTCCTATAGACCCTAATGAAGAAGAAAGGTTGCTTAGATACAATGATCCTAGAGCACAACCTCAGAGTAACCTTCATCAGAACCTGATGTCTTTTGATTTAATATCAACCAGTCATGTCCTTTGAGCTTTTACAGAACAGAGTAACATATACTGGGCTTTCAGTCAGTTAGTAGAACTATCCCATGGACTCACTTTAACTCCAGTTAGAAATCTTAAGTTAGCTGTAGCTGCTCCAGTAATTCAAAGGTTAAATCACTTAACTCACAAGTATAGAAATAATCCTATGAATAAGTATTATGGTGAGTAGGTTAAATACTAGTCCATCAACCAACATGAATTATAAGATTCTCCTCCAGTGGCTGAGCACTGTGTGTTAATTACTTTCTAAACAAACAATCTGATTTGACTGCGGAACGGAAGGGATGAGAAGAGACTGGTTTACTTAGGAGCAGAATGATACAAGATTAGGGTTGCATCTGGGGACCAGATAAGTGAACAGTAAAAATCAGACATTAACAGGGGAGTTGGGAAGAGAGGCAAATTGGAGAATTGTTCTAACTCTGCTATTAGTGCTTGATTTTTATCTTAGCGAATAGACACCTGTGTTTTAGGCATGCACTGGTATTCCTGCTATCTAATGCTACTTTACAGTGTATTAGCTGATACTTTGATATGTGGCTGGGTGGGGATCATGAGAATTGCAGCGACTGACTATGGGTTGCCATTGGTGCAATTTACTCATAATATAACTGCTGTAGAACTGAAAGTGAACAGTATAGTGGCAACTTGGTGTAATGACTGCACTGTTTAAGAGGGACATTGAGGTGTAGCTCACCCCTATTATAAATTAATGGGATTTATTCCCTCGGGATCTCGAGCACTGGGTGTTCTAACTATGTTTGTATCTCTATGAGGCAGTAAGAGTTATGTGTCTGTAGAGACACTGACTCTCATTGAATCAAGGCTATCTGATCTAAAGGCAGAGACAGTGATTAGCAATCTGTTCTAGTCTCGCTGTGAGGGAAGTTGTGAAGTTGTCTGCTTCTGGTTAAAACAGATAAGAGCCCCATTTTAATGGACCGAGCATAGGAATATATTGCTATATAGTGCATGGCATTTCTATAACTAAAGCCAGGAATGATTTGGCATCAGTGGATGAATTGTGGGTTTGTGCTGCAAAATGGGATTGGCTACATCTGGATCCCAAACACTCAAGTGTCAAGCACAGAGGTTAAGCAAATAGTTTGCATGTGTGAAATTCTATTGGCATGGAAGCCCATCTCTGGCTACAATTGTTCATGTACTTTTTTACACAACTCAGTGCCATAAGAAGGAAAAAAAAATATATGTATATTTCTGCAAATATGTGACTGTTTTATTCCTGGAGGTGAAAACCTGGACTGGAAATCAGTGTTTTAGGAGATGTGTATTATATGCACTGCTCTGAAAGAATATTGGGGGCAATTCACTAAAATTCAGGAATAGAGAGAGAAGGTTGAATTTGGCCTCCCAATTCGATCTCCTCGCGCTATTCACTAAAAAACTAACTCGAACTTGACCCCGAACCCGAATTCCATTGAAGTCAATGGGGTCCCGACTTTCAGCTTATGGAATACATGCAATACTATTGGCTTTCTATAAACCGAAATAGAGTCCCCATTCATAAGAAATTCTTATGAATGGGGACTCTATTTCGGTTTATAGAAAGCCAATAGTATTGCATGTATTCCATAAGCCGAAAGTCTATAAACCGAACGACGTTCGGTTTATAGACTTTCGGTTTATAGCCTAACCCCGAACTCCAACACAGACATACAGCGAAATGTCCGTGTTCAGGTCCAGGGTCCGAACACCGTAATGTTCGGTACGAACCCAAACAGTGCGGTTCAGGTTCGCTCAACACTAGTTGGGAGCAATTTGGTATGCTCCCAGCCCTGTGTACCCTTTAAGGACCACACAACTTGTGCAACACTAACCCACTTATCCCAACTAATAAAAAATAAAAATATAGGTTCCCAAACCCGCCCCCCAAAAAAACAAAAAAAATCCTCTGATGTGTGATGTCAGAGCATGTAGTGGTTAACTGTAATTACATAAATGTATTACAACAATATTTATTTATTAAACTTTAAAATTGCAAAAATAAAAAATAAACGAGGGCCATAAAGAAGGAAGGAAACTGATCACAGTAACAAACTGATCAGCAAGGAAAGAATTTTAAAAAATTTGTTTAAAGGGAAAACAAATTATTTATTTATTTTTCCCTTGCAGGTCACTAGACAGTGAATTAGAGGCAAAGTCAATGTGTTCCATCAAATTTGCATGTTATCATGTTGATCGAGTGATCACATGCCCGGAAACCTCAGGTGCGAGGCAGAGTCCTGGACCCGTTACAGACTAGATGGAGGTGCACATGGAGCGCACCGCCAGATTAACTACATGACGAGTTAACTCGTCATAAGCTCGCTAGCGCTGTGGCTCTCATGAAGAGTTAACTCGAGGGACCAAAGGCCATTTTCTGATTCCCCAGACCCTATTTATACAGAGGGGTTGGGGGATTTTCCCTTTTTTTTATGGGGGAAGGATTTTTAGGCCAAGTCCAACTCAACAGTTGCTTGAAAAGCATTTTTTGTCCCTTCCCCCCATAGAAATGAATGGGAGAGAGTTTAATCTCGCTCCTATTCATTTCGGCATGATTCACCTCATCTTGATCTTTGCAAAATGGTTAGTGAATAACATTTTGCAAGGTCAAGATGTTGTATTCGCAGAGGGCTGCCAATGTGCCCAAGGCTGGGGGTGGAAATGAGCCCTCATTTTGACCTTCAATCTCTGACTTTAGTGAATAGCCCTCATGTGATTGTAATAGATGCATGGAGGTGTACTATGGCTTTAATGCTTTGGTCATTGGCTGCAGTTGCCTGTTGATCTTGTTTGTGTTTAATGAAGTGAAATAGAGATCTAAACAAAAGTAATGTATAAAAATGTGAACAAAACCTAATCTAAGAAGTTATATTTTAAGCCATACGTTGCTTACAAATTATTTTACAATAATTAAGGCTGCAGTTAAGGTTGAATAATATAACAATAGTTAATTGCTGATGAGCGGCAAAGAGTTTTTTTGTAACCTAATATGATTATATATCCATAGAGGAAGGTGAATGTATGGTTGGAGGTTAAAGCAATCAGTGCTCCTAGCTGTTGTAAACTGCAACTCCCATGATGCAGGTTGATTGTACAGCTGTGACAAAGCATCATGGGAATTATAGATCCACTACAGCACGGGCGTCCAACGTGCGGCCCGCGGGACAAATGCGGCCCGCCGGCCAGAGAGGTGCGGCCCGCCTGAGAGTGGCAGCGGTAGCCGCACCTCTCACCCGCTCCAGCAAAGTGCTTACCGGGATGTCACCGACACCCGGTGCTCCAACCCAGTCAGTGCGCGAGGGGACGGTGCATTCTCCTCTCACGCAGGGGAGAAAGCTCCGCCCCTCGCACTCTGACCCCGTTGGAGCACCGGGTGTCAGTGACATCCCGGTGCTCAGATGAAGAATGGGACCTCCACAGATGGGACAATCCCCCTCCCTGCAGATACAGGTAAACGAGCAGGGAGGGGGAACAAACCATCTAACATGCTGGGGGGGGTTCTTAAAAAATAAAAAAGCAATGTCTATGTGCGTGTGGAAATGTGACAGTGTGTGAATGTGTGTGTGGAAGTGTGACACAGTGTGTGAATGTGGAAGTGAGACTATGTATGAATGTGTGTGGAAGTGGGACTATGTGTGTGAATGTGTGTGGAAGTGGGACTAATGTGTGTGGAAGTGGGATTGTGTATGAATGTGTGTGGAAGTGGGACTATGTATGAATGTGTGTGGAAGTGGGACTATGTGTGAATGTGTGTGGAAGTGGGACTGTGTGTGAATGAGTGTGGAAGTGGGACTGTGTGTGGAAGTGGGACTAATGTGTGAATGTGTGTGGAAGTGGGACTAATGTGTGAATGTGTGTGGAAGTGGGACTAATGTGTGAATGTGTGTGGAAGTGGGACTATCTATAAATGTGTGTGGAAGTGGGACTGTGTGTGGAAGTGGGACTGTGTGTGGAAGTGGGACTGTGTGTGGAAGTGGGACTGTGTGTGGAAGTGGGACTGTGTGTGGAAGTGGGACTGTGTGTGGAAGTGGGACTGTGTGTGGAAGTGGGACTGTGTGTGGAAGTGGGACTGTGTGTGGAAGTGGGACTGTGTGTGGAAGTGGGACTGTGTGTGGAAGTGGGACTATGTGTGTGGAAGTGGGACTATGTGTGTGGAAGTGGGACTATGTGTGTGGAAGTGGGACTATGTGTGTGGAAGTGGGACTATGTGTGGAAGTGGGACTATGTGTGGAAGTGGGACTATGTGTGGAAGTGGGACTATGTGTGGAAGTGGGACTATGTGTGGAAGTGGGACTATGTGTGGAAGTGGGACTATGTGTGTGGAAGTGGGACTATGTGTGTGGAAGTGGGACTATGTGTGTGGAAGTGGGACTATGTGTGTGGAAGTGGGACTATGTGTGTGGAAGTGGGACTATGTGTGTGGAAGTGGGACTATGTGTGTGGAAGTGGGACTGTGTGTGAATGTGTGGAAGTGGGACTGTGTGTGGAAGTGGGACTATGTATGAATGTGTGTGGAAGTGGGACTATGTGTGTGGAAGTGGGACTATGTGTGTGGAAGTGGGACTATGTGTGGAAGTGGGACTATGTGTGGAAGTGGGACTATGTGTGGAAGTGGGACTATGTGTGTGGAAGTGGGACTATGTGTGTGGAAGTGGGACTATGTGTGTGGAAGTGGGACTATGTGTGTGGAAGTGGGACTATGTGTGTGGAAGTGGGACTATGTGTGTGGAAGTGGGACTATGTGTGTGGAAGTGGGACTGTGTGTGAATGTGTGGAAGTGGGACTGTGTGTGGAAGTGGGACTATGTATGAATGTGTGTGGAAGTGGGACTATGTATGAATGTGTGTGGAAGTGGGACTATGTATGAATGTGTGTGGAAGTGGGACTATGTATGAATGTGTGTGGAAGTGGGACTATGTATGAATGTGTGTGGAAGTGGGACTATGTATGAATGTGTGTGGAAGTGGGACTGTGTGTGAATGTGTGTGGAAGTGGGACTGTGTGTGAATGTGTGTGGAAGTGGGACTGTGTGTGAATGTGTGTGGAAGTGGGACTGTGTGTGGAAGTGGGACTAATGTCACCGACACCCGGTGCTCCAACCCAGTCAGTGCGCGAGGGGACGGTGCATTCTCCTCTCACGCAGGGGAGAAAGCTCCGCCCCTCGCACTCTGACCCCGTTGGAGCACCGGGTGTCAGTGACATCCCGGTGCTCAGATGAAGAATGGGACCTCCACAGATGGGACAATCCCCCTCCCTGCAGATACAGGTAAACGAGCAGGGAGGGGGAACAAACCATCTAACATGCTGGGGGGGGTTCTTAAAAAATAAAAAAGCAATGTCTATGTGAGTGTGGAAATGTGACAGTGTGTGAATGTGTGTGTGGAAGTGTGACACAGTGTGTGAATGTGGAAGTGAGACTATGTATGAATGTGTGTGGAAGTGGGACTATGTGTGTGAATGTGTGTGGAAGTGGGACTAATGTGTGTGGAAGTGGGATTGTGTATGAATGTGTGTGGAAGTGGGACTATGTATGAATGTGTGTGGAAGTGGGACTATGTGTGAATGTGTGTGGAAGTGGGACTGTGTGTGAATGAGTGTGGAAGTGGGACTGTGTGTGGAAGTGGGACTAATGTGTGAATGTGTGTGGAAGTGGGACTAATGTGTGAATGTGTGTGGAAGTGGGACTAATGTGTGAATGTGTGTGGAAGTGGGACTATGTGTGTGAATGTGTGTGGAAGTGGGACTAATGTGTGTGGAAGTGGGATTGTGTATGAATGTGTGTGGAAGTGGGACTATGTATGAATGTGTGTGGAAGTGGGACTATGTGTGAATGTGTGTGGAAGTGGGACTGTGTGTGAATGAGTGTGGAAGTGGGACTGTGTGTGGAAGTGGGACTGTGTGTGGAAGTGGGACTGTGTGTGGAAGTGGGACTGTGTGTGGAAGTGGGACTGTGTGTGGAAGTGGGACTGTGTGTGCAAGTGGGACTGTGTGTGCAAGTGGGACTATGTGTGTGGAAGTGGGACTATGTGTGTGAAAGTGGGACTATGTGTGTGGAAGTGGGACTATGTGTGTGGAAGTGGGACTATGTGTGTGGAAGTGGGACTATGTGTGTGGAAGTGGGACTATGTGTGTGGAAGTGGGACTATGTGTGTGGAAGTGGGACTATGTGTGTGGAAGTGGGACTATGTGTGTGGAAGTGGGACTATGTGTGTGGAAGTGGGACTATGTGTGGAAGTGGGACTATGTGTGGAAGTGGGACTATGTGTGTGGAAGTGGGACTATGTGTGTGGAAGTGGGACTATGTGTGTGGAAGTGGGACTATGTGTGTGGAAGTGGGACTATGTGTGTGGAAGTGGGACTATGTGTGTGGAAGTGGGACTATGTGTGTGGAAGTGGGACTATGTGTGTGGAAGTGGGACTATGTGTGTGGAAGTGGGACTGTGTGTGAATGTGTGGAAGTGGGACTGTGTGTGGAAGTGGGACTATGTATGAATGTGTGTGGAAGTGGGACTATGTATGAATGTGTGTGGAAGTGGGACTATGTATGAATGTGTGTGGAAGTGGGACTATGTATGAATGTGTGTGGAAGTGGGACTATGTATGAATGTGTGTGGAAGTGGGACTATGTATGAATGTGTGTGGAAGTGGGACTGTGTGTGAATGTGTGTGGAAGTGGGACTGTGTGTGAATGTGTGTGGAAGTGGGACTGTGTGTGGAAGTGGGACTAATGTGTGAATGTGTGTGGACGTGGGACTGCCTATTTGTGTATTCACATGTAAATGTGTGTGCATTGAATGTGAGTTTTTTTTATTGCTGCTGTCTTACTGGGGAATCTGTGATACACTCACACTGCATGTTACAGTGATATATATATCCACACGTATGTATGTGTGTATGTATGTGTATACATACATACATACATTTACTTTCAAGGAAACATGAATGCGGCCCACGCACAAATAGATTTACGGTGAAGTGGCCCACTGCAAAACAAACTTGGACACCCCTGCACTACAGCTTGATAGCTACAAAGATCCCACTAAATTTTGGGAGTACACAGTCATACCTTTTCCTCCCTTGTTACTCCTCCTCCCTCTCCCATGCTGCTGTCACGCGGCTGCATCTCTAGCACTGTCCGGAAAAGATTCTCTGATGTCTGGGTCAGAAATCCAATCTCCGCGTTGGGATGCAGGCCATACAGGTAAGGGGATTCGGCAGGCAGCACGTCATCAATGTACTGTGGGAGGAAGCATGACTACATTAATACATGGCAATACAGAGAGGATTCGGAGTGTTTCTGATTTAAGGTGATTATTCTGAGTAACAATTGACACTATAGGCACATCTCTATGATGTACTGCTTTTGCCATTAGGCCACTACTATGCACTATACATTTTCTACAACACTCAACAGAAACAAACTTGGCACACAAAATAAATCAAGCTACCTCTTACAATATCCCCACGCTGCTCAACAACACTTTAGGAAATCTCACTGCAAATAAGATATTTCCTCATTATAAATGTATGCTGTGTTCGTATAACGCTGTTCTCACTTACTAAACAACAGTAACTCTCCACAGTAATAACCACTCTCATCAAACCCATGAGGTCTATTTTCAGCTTTTAACTTCTATTACTGTACTAAATCCACAATTTTCTACTCTCTTATTGCCCAAGACTTTGTGTCTTGTTTGTCTCTGAAGTAAGAGACAATGAGATGTCATCTTTACCTCAGCACAAACCATAGATCTACTCAATATAAAACGATCTGGCCTGAAATGGGGTCAGATCGGAGCTTCTAGCTGAATTACATAATTTTCCGTAATTCGGCTACTCAATATCACCAAATTGATCTGATTAGGTCCGAATCTCGGAGCTCCGATTCTCTCCTACAAAATCTCAGCTGAGTAGACCCTCATATTTACCACCCCATTTCGCCTGGCTCAGATCATACTTATCTGATTCTTTATTAAATCCTGCCACCAACAGCTACACTACTGTCCCATCACTGTCGGAATTATCTTTCTGACTTGCTGCTTTACCTTGTAAGCCCCTCCCATTTGTAAGACCCCTCCACAATACAAATCAAAAGTCTGGAGACTTTCCTCCCTGCATGCCTGCAAGGTTGCTCTTGAGCTTCCCCATGAAACTCATCTCCACATGTCCAAGTCACCTATTTCTTTTAAAATTCCCTCAAAATTCACCTATTCAATGACCTATAGCTTATTCAACTAGAATGCACTACAGTCGTCCTACCGTATGCTTGACACAGCGCCCTTCCCTCCTGTCCCACACTCTCTCCAGCTTGTAAGCCAAGGAGCAGGACTTGTCCTACCCTATGAATCACTCTGTATGTGTACATCAGAGTGTGTAACTCCCCTTTAAGTTCTGTATCAAGTGCTGTGTAAGTGGTTGGTGCTATAGAAAAACTAATGTCCATTTTTCAGAGGTATCCCATAACACATTGTTTATTCTTACAATGTAGCGCAGCCTTTGTAAAACTAATGTCCAATTTGAAAATAAACATTGGATTTTGAAGCCAGTTGAATTCATTTTGTTTGGTACCTGGTGATAGCCATTGTAGTCCATGTTACCGGGCACAGGGAATCCAGGAGCCAGAAACAGTTCCCCTTCTAGCATTTCTGGTTTTATAAACTCTTCCAGGTAAGTCTTGCATAGCCTCCTATCCCAATCATCCGTGATGTGACCGCCATACATAATCTCGCCAAAGAGATAACGGAGATCGTCGTAAGGGACCTGAAATTATAAACCGGGCATGAAGGATTGAGAGCAGCTGTCATTGATCAGACCACTATATATTGGGATCAGAATGGCAGCTATTGCAATTACTTCTTCCCCATAATCTGACATCAGTGAGCAAGGAGAGTACTGGGAGTTTGATGGATATGTGAGAGGAGTAGGTAAACTGATCCCTCAGTTTAGTGGCAACCATCTCTGTTTTTCAAAGCGTAGAGCAGGTTGTTCAGACAGTACAATAATGAGAAGATTTGGCAGGTTTACAAACTTCATCGGTCACACAGGACTGATGTTAAAATCCCAGCATTAATGTGTGGGAGTTGGGGAGGTCACTAGAATGGATAAATATGTTCCTGTGCATGATATGTGACTATGGATTCACTGTTAGCATTGGTATTAATACTATAATGCATCATAAAAACTAGTTAACACATGCAATCAGATTTTACTAAACACAGCATGTCCTGTGGGAATTTCATTTCAAATTCATATAATTTTATGTTTATTTATTGGTGATTAACTGTTGCAATCATAAAACGCTGTTAGCCATGCATAATATGGGCATAGGGATTATACAGCAGTTACTGTCACTGTGACTTTGGCTGGGTACCATTCTTACAGGGCTAGAGTTGATTAATTGGTCCTTTGGTGATGCCACGTGTGATGCCATTTTTTAACTAAACTGAAAAGCAAATTTTAATTAAAAAATATATAATCTGTTTTTAAAGACTGCCAAATATAAAAGTGTATGTGAGAAAATAAAGTGCTTATTTGCTGCTAAAGTGTAAAAATATTTTGGTCTGTTTGAAAACTGTTTTTAATTTCCTATATAGTAATCCAACCATAGCCAATGACATGTGGAGAGTCCACGAGCCCATATTATGAATTGTTCTATACATCCTGAGCTTTTGTTTCATGATAACTAGGCCAGAGATGGCCAGTTATAGATAGTAATCAAGTTTATTGAAATGATGTTTAATAAGTGCAAGGTGGTGGCATTGGACAAAGGTGGTGGTGACAGATGGTTATGAGAGAGGATGTCACTGTCCAGATCATTTAGTCTCCTAGGACAACCATGAATAATTAACCAGATACAGAAAGAAGTGTTTGTACTGGGGGTTGAGAGACGCTGGATTTTGTCATATTAATTTAACAGGTGTCTTGTGGTCTGCCATGTTTTCTCTATGCTGAACGGACAAGGGCAGAGCTCCATCCTGGTGCCACAGTCTCCAAGATTATTTCTTCTGCTGCCACTGTCAGTCAAAGTGTTAACCCCACTAACTGTCTAGAAAAGGAATAATGAAATAAGGACATTTTGCTGTTTTTATTGTCAAAGGCTGCTATGATATTTTCTGTTCACAAACCCAGGAAATGCCGGGTCATTCTTGGTTCAATAGGAATTCCATTTTTCACTAGCTCTGGGACATGAATTTGTGTTGCTGTACTCCATTTAAGTCTGAGGTAAAGCTACCGCTAAGTCCAGTCCTTTTTTCTTCTGCATTGCCCATATAAAAATTAGTGCCCAGATTGTATTAAAGGATAATCTGGATCTTCCCCATACCGTATCAACCTACCTTGGCATTGGCTTCTAGATAATTATAAAGCACATTGACAGATATGGTGAGATCTCCGGTGTTAAAGGGATATGAGCGGTTCCAGCCTTGGGGACCAAACTTCCTCCTCTCAGCCACAACAGCATGGAAATAACACAGGGCAAATAGAATGCTTTTAAACTCTGTCTCACGGGCACACATCTCCAGCGTATCCTGATGGGAAAAAAAATACCGTGAGATACAGGAATTCAACCGTCAACAAAAACTAAATATGTCCTCACACCACTGCAGCCTAGCAACACAGCTCCAGTGATACAATTGGCAAGTGTGTACTAGGTCTGGGTAGAAATAGTCTGCTCGACTATCCCAATATTTTAATGAATCATGAACAAATAGAATACAACCGCAAGAGTATGAAAAGCAGCAGTATTTTGGGGAATTGCATAGACAATGAAAGAATAAAACAGAGTTGGTTCCAACAATAGTTAAAGTTAGCCTGTCATTCATGAAATGTATGGATGACAAGCTCACCTTCAGGTTGGTATACATGTTTCATCTATATATGTGATGGTTAAATCTGCAGAGAACATATAGATTTACCTGAAACCATCTTCTTCAGTGCTATGGTGGCCACCAGACACACATCTGTCCACCCCAGTCAATGATGATACAATGCCACAATGCTTGGCGTGTTTGCAAAGCACTGTGTGATATGATGTCACCATTTGGAGGTGTGTGATCATAGGATCTGTAATCTACAATAGTAATGACCCCTATTCCATGGTCAGTTAAACTTTGGCTGTTGTGTACAAAAATTCCCAAAATGCTCAACCATGCTGGCATGCTTTCCATAGGTAGGAAAGAATGCACAACACCACTGAACTCCTTGCAGTACAAATGGTTAACTGTTATCACATTAAATCTGTGAGGCTTGTCTGGCTCTCTATATAGCTTGGCAGCAGAGGCTTCATGATAAATGGCTTTATTTGTGAAGGGAATGGCTTTCTGTACGGCTGTCATTACCCAATCCAAACGCCAGCGCTCTTCTCCTGATAAGCAGGGGGAAAGGCTTATCAATAATGAAGTCACATACAGATGAAGTGTGGCCAAATGAGGAGTGAGAGTAACAATAATACACAGGATTAAAGAAGTGATTTCTCTTAAATGTTCTGCAAATAAAAGCATGAACATTTTAGCTATATTAAACTATGAATCATTCTTATAGTCTGTGTACAGTACAGTGCAGGGCTACATACTGTTTTATTCCTCTTAAAGAAAACTGTTACTAGATTTGTGAAATGTCTATGTAAAGTAGCCTGTGGTACCTGGGAATATTGACGGCTGCCTCAATGAAAATAGTGTAAATGTGCATACAACCTGCAGTTACAACCTTACCTGGTTAAAGTTGTCCAAGGCCTTGTGAAGGTTGGCATGCATACCAGTAGGAGGCTCATTGGTGATTTTGATTGAGTTCTCCAAGATACCTTGTGGGATGATGTGTCCGTCAGGTGACCCAGCAGGCTCAGCACTAATGAACACCCTGAACTCTTGGTTACTGCCTTCACCGTTATGTTCTAGCTTCTTCTCCAGAGTACTAAGCCACTTGGCCACCAAATGTATATTCTAACAAAAGAACACATAAGTTTAAGCCACAGTTCACCAAGGTCATTCAGAGAACCTGATCCGACTCGGATATTAAGTGGTGCTGGATCTGGATAGATTACTTAAAGGGGGCTCGGTCAACTAAATATTGTTCATACTGTGAATGTATAGTTTTTGGCATTTTTATAATTCTATACATTGTGTTGGCAGAATTTCTAGACAAATGTATTCTGTGGGGTCTCCTGCGTATATTACATGTGTATTGATATGCAAATGTACTGTATACAATGAGAAAATGTGTAGTTTGCATATAAAACCAACAAAGACACGTAAAAAAAAAAAAAATATATATATATATATATATATATATATATATATATATATTTATATATATACATACATACACAAATTTCATAACTATGTTTAGATCTTCAGTAATTTTTTTGTTGTCCACATTAAGAGTAGAAAAAACAAGGAGAGTGCCAGCTTGACATCCGGAAAAAGAAAGAGGCTTAATCTTCGTAAAGTGAAAAAATATGTAGATACTTTATTAATCCTTCACAGCAGCGATAAAAAACATAGAGAAGGGACGGTGAGACAAGAAAAAGACTAAACGCTTGACGAGTTTCGCACCAAAAGGTGCTTTATCTAAACATATATATATATATATATATACATGAATAAGATCAATTAAAACACAATCAGCATCAATTTGTAAACATACCTCCAACACCTGATCCAGGAGAGGCGAGCCACAGCATCCATCCAAGGCGATAGCGCCACGGGTCTAGGAACACGCCCCCATCCTCAAATGAGGACAGTGGGCCTGCTCCACCCCAGAAGCCTACCTCCCGGACGGAGGCCACGCCCCCCACCCGAACCAGGTGTTACTAATAACACTAAGAAGAGAGCAGCATATCACGGAAAAGGGAATAATAATAAGACTTAAAGAGAATAAAATGACAGAAACAACATGTACTAATATCATATTTGTCACGCAAATCGTATATACTGTACACAGAAAAACAATACTATGCAGTATAATGTCATGAGAATAAAATCCCGGTAAATTTAGACATAACAAATACCTGACATGGAAAATTAACTATAGAACTAAGAGTATAAAAAAAAAAGTTAGGCGTCAGAGTCCTTTAAAGACAATGTTTTGATGTCACCAACTAAACATACTTTTATTTTAAATAGTAAAGAGAGAGGCTTAACTGTACAAGAAAAATGCCTCGCATGAGACCTTAGAATTGCGCTAATATATGATGCTAATCACTGACTTCCCAGTGAGGAATTTACATTAATTTAACAAGAATCTTTAATGCGAGTACACAATTCCACGGGGCCAGAGGCGTCCAACGAGCGGCACATGGGCCAAATGAGGCCTATCAGACAAATCAGTTGCGCCACGTCTTGCAAACGACCCATGTTCTCATTAGCCCCATAAATGTGCAGTTTTGTTTAAATAAAATTGAATAAAACTCTTTTTGGATAGCTTTTGGATTAATGCTAAATACCATTTTATATGGATAACAAGCTAATTCTTTACATCAATAAAATGATAACATTTAGACTATGTCTGTAATGGGTAAATAGCTGTTGAATTGTTTATTACAACACAATGCCTCTTTGAATAAAACCAAGGAATTCAACAGTTGAAGGAGGAGTGGCTTTTTCACCATGACTCCAAAAGATGGCAGGAAGTGAACAGATTGCAATGGGACTGCACATTCCTTTGATGAAAGGAAAGCTGTGCTTTGGATCTTTGCCGTTATTCAATTTCTAGCATGATCCCTACTCAGCCAAGCAGCAATGAATGAAAATGAATAGACGCAAGAATTCAATTAACTTTATCCCAACACCATCGAAGTGGCATTTGAACTAATAGACGCCGACTGCAGTTAAATTGAGAATATCTTTTGTACCCGACTTGACCACAACCCAGGAACGGCCTGAAAAGTCCATTTCAGATCTCTAGCGAACACACTGTGCTTTCAGACTGCATTGGACAGATGCCATGTAGAAATAATATGACTGATGTGAGATCAGATATGGAATGAATCATGTATTCAATCGCATGTCCATTCGGTTATGGATCATTTGTGTTAACTGGGCAAGAAGCTATTATATATTACCTGCCCAAAGGTTACATTTGGCTGGACAGTCCTTCAGTTACCTCCATGTATTAAAAGTGGAGTGAGCTGGAAAAACACTGGCCTAAATTTATATGCAAATCTATTAATAATAATAAGCTGGACATTTATGCAAACACTTTGTACAAGAGAGATATCAAGCAAAAATAGACAGAAACAGTTATATTGTCCAGACATAAAACTTTGGCATTTGGGGAAAAAGGCAAGTTTCCCTAAGTATGTGTGGTCTTCATTACTTTCCCATAATGCATTGCTTCATATACAGGAATTAAAGTGTAGGGCAAAACAGAGACATATTCCATATGCAAACAGTCAGTAATTTATACCCAGGCAGACATACCTGGAGGATGACCCAGTGCCCTTCTCTGGCAGCCAGATCCAGAGCTTCCTCTGCCACGATCTCCTGACCTTGCCCCAGAGATACGTTGTGTAGGTTCTGATTGTCAAAGGTGTACCCCAGCTTCCTTCCTGAGAATCAAGATTATTTATGGAGATATAAAGAAATGAATGAGGCAAGACCCCCAAAATACCCAGCATTTATAATTTACAGGCTCAGATCATTTTATAATCAATGTACATCCTCATAGACTCGTTTCAGTAAGTATCAAGGTCAAAATGTCATAATTAATTGTTTTAGGGATTCAGTAGATACCTTTAAATAGGGCTGGACACTATATTCAATATGGACATATTAATCAACATTGAAAGGTATTTTTTTTTTTTTATAACATTTTGCATTACGAGCAATATAAAGTTTTGTTTGATGAGTGATCCACTTAAAAGTGTAACATTAGCTATAAAAAATACATATGAAAAGATTTTGTAGCACCCAATTCAACATATCAGGGCATGACAAAATTAATTGAATTCTAGAAATACAAAAGCATGCACAAAAAAGACAAAGATGCACTGTAGAACTGCTCTCAACAGTCACACCTCCTTCACGGCACCGTCAGGAACCCCCATCACACATACAGATCACGTCAAGCTCCCTCACTTTATTCCAAGTTAATCCATCTCTGTGATTTCCAGTTCCCAGAGGGGTCCATCTAACAATCTGGCTGGCTGAGCATCACATTAACATATTCCACAACTTGGGGGCCAAATAATACCCATTATGAGAATAAGAGCCAGGGGCAGCAAAACAATTTGGCTGGTTGTGCCAAATGGGATCTGAAGTCCACAATAACCAGGTTGTCTAACCTCTCACCACCATTCTTAACTTGCAGTCTTCAAGGAGATGGAGGATACACCACTTTTATGGTGTTTACGATATGCAAGGCAGCACATAGTGTGCATATCCATCACAAAGTGTGTGCTGACGTAAAGGCTCCTGGAAATGACCACCAATGCAACTCACAGCATTAGCGCCAGGCCAGATGCCTGGAACCTGGCATTTTCCGAGCCCTGCAATATATCTCTATATGTATGCTTCCTAATACGCAGTGCCACAGAATGTGTTGTCTGTACCTGAATCTATACTAACATATAATTATCCATTCTAACATATCCATTCAATTCAAATACCTTGTTTCTCTACATCCTTCAGTGGGTCCACTCCTGGGGATAAGATGAAGAACATTGGGGTAGCCGGTCCAGACTCCTCAAATGATGTTGCAAAATCCAGAGACCGACCCACTACATATTTACTGCCTAGTTTTTCCTCCACAAAGTCTCTGGAAAGAAATACCACATCATTAGAACACACCTAACACAAACACAAAAGTAGTTTATTTGTGGAAACGCATCATGGCAGGTCAACAGTTTGGACGCTGCTCGACATGAAGGCCTATCCCAACTACTGCCAACCATCTACATTACTGTAACTACAACTTCCTTCCCTCTGACCTCTTCACTCCTTTATGTGTTTCATGTACCCCATTCCCTCTAGATTGTAAGTTTGCGAGCAGGGTTCTCTACCTCATGTACCAGTCTGTTCTAGTTTGTCTAACTTAGTATGTAGTTCCTTTCTATGCTCTGTACCTAGCGCTACGTAAATTGTTGGCGCTGTATAAATAAATGTTAATGTAATGTAATGTAATGAAGGTCTTAATATAGACTGAAGGCTTAATGTATCTCCATAAATAAACCAGACATTTTTCACAAGATTCGTTAAATGCCAATCTCCATCCTGCTCCACGTCATACATACAAACTATTGAGAGATAGTGCGGTGCGGAAGAGACAGTATAAGATAGGGTGCAAGATGCAGGTAGAAGGGAGATGGGGATAAAGCAAGGCCGGATGTATTACAGGGGGAAAAGACTAGGCAAGATATAAGCACGGTTGACAGAGGAAAACAAAGCGGGTGCAACACAGAAATGCAAAGGTAGTTAGTGGGCAAGATCAGAAAAATAAAGCAAGGTAAAGTGCAAGAAGAGGTAAAGTGAAAGCAATGTAGGAAAAAATTAGGTAGAGTATTTATTAAGAGAGAAAAGCATAACAGGGTGTAACCAAAGCATGCCAATGTGTAAAATGGGGAATGGGGGGGGGGGGGGGGGGGAGGTGTGGGGAGATTATAAGGAAAAGAAAGTGAAGTAGAGTGCACTATGGACAAATGTAAATAAAAGTGGACTGCAACATGGGTTTTAACTAGGGTCTATTAGGATCCAATACAAGGGAATAGTGATGGAGAAAGATAGGGTGTAACTGATTGAATATGAACAGAAAAAGTTAGAGATTCTGTGGTACTTTTAGTTGGGAAGGATGAACAGGTTTCCTATTAAAGCGGTGATTATATAAAACACAAACATCTCTTATCACATTGGTTCCATGGTAGAGAGATGAGTCTGGTGTTCACACATATCTTGGCTGAATACTAACGCTTTTGAAAGAACAATTCTTCACATATAAAATGTTTCTATCACATTGCTCTGTGTGCTGAAGTTTAAAAAATAATACAAATGTTTGCTGTGTTTTAATGCAAGATCAATGTTACACCGAACATTTTCACAGGAGAAGCCAGGTGTGAAGGTCCCATAGAATGTGATTTCAGTGCTTCAGGGATTAAATAAATGCTGTGTTTTAAGAGTTCAAGGTTATATATAAATATAAATACATATCCCCTAAAACTCTGTGTACCTGCAGCTAATTGAGAAATGCTGTAAAGTCTCTTACTGCCAGGTCACTGGCTGTGTGTTTTGTACAATACTGAAAAGTATTACAGATACTTGGTACGGAAAGTTAGACTACTAGAAAAGTCCAACACTTTGTGTGATAATGGCCATGAAACAGCAAAAAAGCTGACAAGGCTGCTAAATTACCATCACTCCCTTATTACTCTGTATATAAATGTGTCACATGTCCAGAAGAGTTTGCAATCAGTGATAAAACATATACTACATATATTACACCCCCAGCATTTTGAGCTGGGCCTGTTTTGCAGAAAACGTCCACCTCATTCTGTACTGTATGGTTTTCAGTCTGTCTGCAGGTAACCTGGTCTCCCCAGTTTAGGACATGGGTTATTGTTCAAATAAAGGAGGTGGCAACCCTGCTGTGTTCTACAAATTAGGCTAGGAGGATAAGATTAGTAATCATACTGCAACTCCTGTGCTGTGGAGGCCTCTCTGGAGAAGGGTAAAGCCAATTAGGAAGACCTTCCTATTGCTATAAATTATGTGCTGAGCAGAAACTTAATGATAAGGCCTTGTCATTTTCCTAATCAGCTGAGCAAGTCACTGTATCTAAGTAATGTCCTACATGTTTCTGGGAAATCGATGGGCAAGACATTCTTTGGCAAACAGGTGTCTGTGACGGAAAGCCATGTGGAACCTTGTGATCAGACGGGAGCTGCAATCATAATATACATAAACTGTTACCTGAATGATCATCCCTGGAAAGCCAGATTCCCAGGTAACATCATTCTCCCCTGGTTTGAGGGCAATGGGGAAGTAGGGGTATTTAGCGCCACTCAATCCACACAAGGCTTGCCCTGCATTTGGTGCACAAGGGCCCATTTTTAAGGTTACAACCTCTGCATGGGTTAGCGGCAACAATTGTAAGGGATAGTTCTGCCTCTTACCACCCAGGTATTCTAACAAAGTTCCACTCACCGTACTGCATAAGTCATCCGATCAGGTCGTATCGCTCGCATCATACAGAGCCTTTGCAGTGCAGTCTTATTCTTCCATTCCTGGGGGAATTTCTCCTTCTCTGGACACTCTGACTCCACAAACTTCTTCCACCGTTTGGCTGATCCTTCAATGTCTCGATCCAGGTTCCGGAATTCATCCATGGAGGATAGAGCCTTGTGGGTAGAAAGACCGTTTTAATGAAGGTTTAAAAAAAAAAAAAAATAGGTTTAACCTACCCAACAGGTAATGAGACAGACTGGGTTTAATGAACAATAAATAATTGGGGGTCTGTAAAGCGATCGTTAAAGACTAACCAACTTAGTAATGGAATAGATCAGTTTATTTTTTTGGCAAACACTTGAAACCAATGATTTCAGAAAGTATCTAAATGATGTCAAGCAAAGCGCTTTCTTGTTACGAAACCTATTCTCATTACATGAGAAAACTGACATTTCATTTGACATAATACACCACTCAAATACCATTAGGTGAGATGTTACAATACAATTCAAAATGACATGTAAAATCATAGACTATGCTAGAGGTTTTTGTTCCGTTTACCTTTTCACCATTATTTGTTTTTTTGTATTAAACATAATTCACTTCTTTATTAAGTGTGGCTAAAGCATTGATACCCATTCACTCGAAACAGGCAGTGGGCCCAACCCATGGGGAGTGGGTTAAGAAAATGGGAAATGTTAGACTGATGGAAAATATGGTTTTGATTACCAAAGGATAAGATGGTAAACATAATAGATAGGTGGGCCCCATGGATGGCTTTTGTAGAAGGCAAAGAATGGTATCTTTAAGCGGATGGTAAGCTGCAGAGAGGATGTGGATGAGGATGGGAAGGGAAGAAGTATGATCTGGAGTTCAGTGTATAAGAAACAAACAGAAGTATTTGCGATATTGGAGTGTCAGAATAGGAAACTGTTTATGAATTTGTAAAACTATACTTTTTTCTCATTTTTCACCTATTAACACCTGCCATATTTTTGTTGGCGGCTGGAAACGGGAAAGCCTTTTGCTTCACGCGGTCTGGTGCTTTGAAATGTCACAGTTGCAATTCTGGGAGTGGGCAGGGGGCAGGTTAAATCCTCGCACAGACACAATCCAATTTTACTTTTCTGTACAGATAACTAAGCAGCTAAAAAGGAACAGTATTTATTACATGGGGTTGGTAAGAACAGATATTCTTATCTCTGATAATACAGAGCAGCAAATAGTCCGCATATTGTACATTTTATCAACATAATCACCGACAGACATATTAACTTTTACTGTAACTGTAATGGATACTGTAACTACCAGGATAAAGATGATAGCACAGTTAGTGATGACATGCTACACAAACCAGGCCTTCACATGTAGTAAAGGATATTAATCCAGTGGTCTTTGGTTCAGTTGTGCCTTCTAGAGTAACATGCAACAGAATCCGGACAATCCACCAGTTGTCAAGCAGAGATACCATTTGGTCAAGTATTGATAGTCTATCCAGCACCAAGGGCATATCAATTCCTGCCATATACAACAACCTGATGGGTATCAGGATTTGATCAATTAAAAGTCTGTGCTGTGAGATCCAAAATGCTTTAAAAATAAATTTTAAAAATGATAAAATGCAACACTTTCTGTGACAAAGAAGGGAGTTAAAAGTCTTCAGTTTTTAATGATTTCCTAGAAAAGGCTTACCCAAGTCAGGCTTAGAGCTCCATTCACATCTGCTAAAAATAGCACTCCCATTTCTACACCCATCTGTTAATTAGACCATTTGAACCTGGGGGGGGCATACTGTTTCGTTTCAATAGCCTGCTCCACAAAGCCTTTCTTAATTCACCACCGTTCACGGTGTGTAGCTAGCTGCTACTTTCTCATCTTTATGCTCTGAGAACAGACGTGGATGAGACAGACTGCAAATTCCGCTATCACTATTTCCTGCCAGAGGTATTCGCACAAAAAAATAAAAAAATAAAAATCAAACAAACAAACTTTGGAAAAGAGAACGGCTAAAAATTTTCTGCTGAAAGCTGATCCTGGATGAGCTTAATGCACAATAAACTATGGACGACATTCAGAAAAGCTGCGCAGATATAATAACCAAGGAAACAGCAAAATGATTTGTTGGAATATAAAACACATAGCATTTTGGTTACAAAAATCCAAACTTTTATTTGTTTTATTACTTTTTTTTTTAATAAACACTCTTTTATATTACCATAAATCCTCCACTTTAACCATAGTATTAAACGCCTCCTCTCTTACCACGACCATATGCAAATTAACAACTATAATGGAAAACAACAATTCATTAAAATGCTTTTTCTTCTTTTGAATCATGTATTGTTACAGTTCTGCTATGGATGAAGGTTTTTATGCTCTACTGCCCACGGCAAAAATTATTTAACAAATTATAGGGCCAGATGGGGTATAATAGTCTAGTTGTTGAGAAATAACACATTTTCGCCGATTTCAATCCGAATTTTGGACATATTCGGTTTGGGGAACTTGGCATGCGGATCCTATCGATTTTGTATATTCTTAAAATTCCAAGAACGCCCTGAATTTTTCAAAAATATTAGAATTTTGGAAATTCAATTCACCAGTTAATAAAGTGTAATTGCCATGGTAATGGTTAATAATGTGCAACAATAGAATATTTATCTTAAAAAAAAAAAAAAAAAAAAACATAGTCTTCACGTCTAGGGGAGGTGATCAAAGCTATGATTTCAGTCGGATGAACTCCAGAGGAGTTCGGCTGCCGAAATGCTGGCACCAAAATCAGCCATAATGGCAGATTTTCAGCCGATTAGGTGATCCCTGAATGACCAGAATTCAAGGGGCTGAAATGTGGAACTCTGAATTTCAACCCTGAAAATAGGAACTCTTTGAATAGAACACAAAGTAAACCCACTTTTAATGATTCACCATCATTTCCGCTCCTTCTTAATCCCTTAAAGGGTCTCAGTCACTGTGCTTGTTTGGGCAGAAGATCAGAGAGGTCAGTGGAACGGAATGACTATTAAAGTGAGTTTACACTCACACTCTTGTCGATATCCAGACATGCATTATACACAAGGCATATGACGTCAGCAGTGTCACTATGTGTGTCCATCTGTCAGGAATATGGTGACCCGACTCTCTCTGCATGATACTTGTTTATCACCCTAAACAATCCTGACACCTTCACACAAGGCGAGAGCATCTTATCAGCACGTAGACCCCCCAGACAGGTCCACAGGATAGATAAAACAGCTTGACAGACAGGATGATTCGCTATGGGCTAGATTGCTGAATATTTAGTACGAAAACCATCATTCTAAAAAGAGCATCTCTCTCCTGTCCTAGATAGGTGACCCATTTTATGCTAAAATGTTTTAGTATTTTACTCATTAGCAGGTAATAAGGCACTGTGCAATTAATGTACACAGCTGGTTTCCAAACAATACAACCACATTTCAAGACAGACATTTCAACCTGGCCCTAAATGCTTTACGAAAACCTGTGCATGAACATTGGTCCATTAGTCTAAGTGATAATACAAATAGCTTATTACACCAGTTTTTATCCTTTTTAGATTCTGGGTCATTACAGGTGTTACAAACTGTTAAAGCAAGGAAAATTAAACCTCACATCAGGGTGTCTTAGCTTAAGATCCATCGCTAAAAAAGGTTAAAAACAGGTCATTATATAGATTGAATTTCTTAAATAAGTTATTACATTGAACAACGAAAAGCAAAGTCCCAAAAACACAGCAGCTGCAAGAAGCACTCTATAGAATCATTTAAAGTGTAATTAGGAAGAGTGAAGAGCTGGGCTGTGATCATATAACACATTTGTATAAATGACTAAGGATGCCAGAGCCTGAGGGCACAGCTACTTCTAGGAAACAAACCAATAATTCTCATGAACAGGCATTAATGTTATTGGTCATTTTGACATTTGTCCATCCTTGTGAACAGCTAGCAGGGACAAATACAAAAGTAGTAAAACAATAGATAAAGATATCCAACACGGAACAGACAAAGAAAAGGTTATGTGGATTGTAAATCTAGCAGTGATGTCCTCACGTACCTTGATACCTCCCCAGGACTGATTGGAGAGGAAATCTACTGGACTTGTGAGACCAGGCTGCGCAGGATAACGCAGGAGGAAATCCAACTCCGTCACGTTAATCTCTTTATTCATCAGAAGGATCTGAAACAAATACAGAGTAATAACACCTATTGCCTCCACTGCCATAGAGAGTAAAGGAGTACATAACAGATGTAATAACTCTCCTTTGGAGATCTGCTCGACAGAACAATACTCTACCTTCTCCAGCTTTGGCAATGTAAACTTTCAGGTAGAGATATGGGCAGGCTATATTGGCTTAATAGATTGTATTTGCCAACACATTCCTAGAATCATCTGTTTCTCCTTCAATCCCTTTGTAACCTTGGTGTTTGTTACATTGTTCTCCCTTAGTTCTTATTTTACCTCTCCCGTTACACTTCACTGCCATCTCACCCTCCTCTCAGCTGGAGCAGCCCAAGAATTAGTCCTGGCTCTCCTACTATTTTACATGCTCAACCTGGGTAGTCCAACACTGTACAACTGATGATATATTCATTGATGATACAAAGATCTGCCTCTCTCCTCTCTTCTGGACCATGTCACTAGCTGCCTTTTATTAGTCTGGTTGAATATCTGCATGCATCATAAAGCCTATATCAGCCACTTGCTAAGGCAAGATGCTTTTGTTCATGTGTTCATAATCTCCCCTTTCTTGAATGATCTCCCACTTGCAGACGATCAGGATGGCTTCCCTTATATTTACTTTCCTTACCAGTCTCACCACAACTAACACCATTCCATTCAGTCCCAGTCTTTACCATGGCTTCCGATATCATTCAGGTTTCAAATTCAAAATCTTGGTTCGCACTTATAAAGCTCTTTACAATTGTTCCTCAAACTACATGTCAAGTCTCATTTCCAAATATACCTTAACTCTATTCTCTGCTGATGGCCTTTGTCTGTCCTCTGATCTGACTTCTTCAAATCCAGTGCTGTCCCCATCTTAATGAATGTAATGTTGGCTAATTTTTCCTTCTTTTAAAAACCTATTCTTCAAGAGTGTGCATCAACTTACAGACTGACCTGCCTTACCCTAACCATGGCCTTCCGCCGTCTAGTCTAACCCTACCATGTCTCTTTATGGATCTATAAATCTAACTCTACACACATCCAGTAATCTTAATTTAAATAATATTTATTTGTACACCTGGCACTTAGTCATCACACTGATATTCAATAACGGCTGACCACCTTGACCTATTGCATTTTATCTCTAGTGTTACAAGGCCCCATTTTACAAGGTATGTAATACACTTTGGACAGGGCCTACCTGTTTCACAGACCCAATTGCACAGTATCTGCAGAATATGATGGTGCTTTATATATAAAATAATGATACTACTACAATTCTTTATCAGATCTACTCTATGCCATGGTTCTAATGATGATAACTGTGTATTTCTCTACTAGTGAATTTGAATAAAGAGCATTACCATGCATTTCTATACAGTAATACACATACCTGGAAGGCTAACTGTGCCGTGTATGTTAACTTGTCACATTCAAACAGACCCCTGGTTGTGTACTGGAACACAGAAAACGTGATGCTGTCGATTAGATTCATAACACGCTGTTTCAGAACCTCATCTGGTGACGCCTTCTGAACTGCTTGCTGGAAAACCACGCTAAATGCCTAGAGGAGGAACCAGATGGCATGTTACAGAGATACAGTAACAGAATTCCCTAAATATTTACAATCTATTTCATCCCAACCCAGTTTTTTTTCTTTTTAGAATAAAATTTCAGGAGCCAAGGATCTCTTGCTCTTAAATCGCTGGCTCCTATTTTTTTTTATTTAATATTTTATACAGAACTCTGTTGAAGTACGGTTTCCTTGGTTCCAAAATAAAAATCATTAGCTGGCTCCTAAAGCTTACAAATATTTGTTGAGCCTTCTTTTAGAAGACCTCATTACAAGAGTTTCAATGGCAGATCAAGATTTGGGTTGAAGCTTGTCACAGGTCCAAAATATATGAAATAATTAGTAGTACACGTTTGGCATCCCATTTATGCAACCCCTTTACTAGGCCATTCTAAATGTTCCTTGAACCAGCCACAACACTTCTGCTCTGTGCCACAAGCCTGATCTCTTCCATACCTACCATCCCAATTTTTAATTATTATTTTCACTCTATATTCTCATTTACATTTGTCACAATTATATTTTAGAATAAATATAAACTACAGCCTTGAAAGCAAGAGATCGCACAAAAGGTCTGGGTTGAGGGCAAATATATAAATCTGTGTTACAATTTTTTGGTTGAGGTCCAAGTGGTGTTACTGACCTTCAGAGAGAACTGATACATGGGATGGATCTTGTTCAGGTCATTCATGATGAAGTAGAGTAGAGATGCCCGGGCAGCGGCTGGACGGTAGTGCTCTCTGGCCTCATTGATTTTTGCTTCTGTTACTTTGGCTTCTTGAACCTTTAGAAAAACAAATAACCAACTGAAACAAGTCCTGACGTCATTCAGCATCATAACTCTTTATAACATCTACAAAAATTACTCCATGATGCATTTAAACACATTAGACATTATTGGCAGACAACCTAACTGCAAACAGACTCTTGGGATTCACAAGAGATGGACATAGCTTAAAATAGATTTGTGGATAGTGATGTGGTAGACTGGTCACTTCAGAGTCAGTGACACAGTCAATTTATTAGTGGGAATATTTTATGTGCTTTGCTTAATGACGTCCACACATGATATAAGTAATGTAACACAGCTTCATTGACTGTAAGAAAATATTTCACAGCCGTCTTTTTAAAACCCTACCAGCGGGTTTTTAATCAGTGTGCATGGCCTTGTTTTTATCAAGGCTGAAGTTTCAACTCCAGGTATGCCTGCCAGGCCTTGAAAGGAATTGCGTACCTTCTCTTCTATTTCAGCTGCGGTTTTCTTGGTAATCTCTAGGTTCTCCACTAGGGCAGTGTCTCCCAGGAAGTTCCCAGAGGCAGAAGACAGACGGGAAAGCAGGTTATCTTCCAAGGTCTTCAAGGTAATCTTGAACCCGTTTTGCTGCTTGGTCAGATTAGACTGAAAAGCAAGAAACCAATGTATGTTAAAACCAAATTATATGTTAAGGTACATGGTCACTTTGCAAAATATATCAGTGGTACACAGACCACATAATTAGATCACTGGTAGCGGCTGTCCAGAACATAACTACTAGAAACCACCATCTAGATCACCCAGAATGCAATTGCTGGAGGCCATCTCTTAACCTATACATCTGTGTTCATCTATACATCTTATGTTAAGCTTCTGTTTCAAGTTTTGATGTAAAACTTAATGGAAAAAAATGATTGTGTAGATTATAAGAATGAGACTGAAAGGAGGGGAGAGTGATGGATGCTTTGTGCCAGAACGCCACTGTGTTAAATCAAAAACCGCAGACGTGAGGATGTGCTGCTTAATCTTAGCATCTCCTTACCCTGATTGCAGCACTGGCCTCCTGAATGTGTTTGTATTGAAATCAGAAAACAATGTCAGGAATAATTCCAGTTTATTATCTCTCCTGAGCTTTCTGCTGTGCACCTGATTACCAGAGATAAGAAACTTTCTCACAAAGTAAATTAGGCCAGCAAACTTTTCTACTGTCTATAATTCAGACTGTCTAGGGAAAGATCTTTAATCTTGAGGGGGAAAATTATATATATATATATATATATATATATATAAAGAATTAATTATACCAGACCAGTCCTTGTGTGAGATTTCTTCCATGATAGGATAAGTGAAACTTTTATTTATTACATCCTAACAAATGACTACCTCCCAGAAGACAGGACATCTTTTTAACAAAAACAGTATTTGTAGCCATGTTAAAAATGGAAAAGCATTTACAATCTATATTTCCAAGCTTTTAAACAGGGAGCTGCATCTGCATTGGCTATTGTAGATACATCTGAAAATAATGTAAACATGTTGACACTGGATTTTTTCAAAAAATAATTTTTTAAATGTGTGAAGGAAGTTCCTGCATTAATCTGGGCCTACTTGCCTGACTAGATTGGGCATTAACCCCATCAAGGCTAAGGTTGCCACCTGGCTGGAATTTTAACGGCAGGCCGGTAAAAAAAAATGGCCTCAGGCCAGTGTTAAGTCTATGGAGACAGTACCAAGGCTGTTTTTTTTTAGAAAAGGTGGCAACCCTAATCAAGGCATTTGTGCAACATGCTTTGATTTCAGCTTTTATTTTTCTCATAGTTTATACTTAAGATGGAGGAAATCAATAATAAAAGAATTTACATACAGGTATTTTATTTAGGTGAAATTGTTAAAATACAGATAAGATTTAAAAAAAAAAAAAGACGATGGAAACTTTTAATTTACTCCCTTCAACAGGTATTGTTACAATTTTAATCTTACACAAACATTTTTGGTTAAGATATGTAAGCCATCTGTGTTTAACCATAAAACTCAGAACAGATGCATGCCTCCCTACAGTGTCTCTCATTCATGAATATAAATCTAATGTTGGCGTTACCTTTAGCTCTTCCAGGTCCGGCCTCTCCATGCTTACAACTGCTGCCAGTAACTGGTCCTCAAGCCCATCCCGAGTCACAGTGAAATTAATCAGCGTGCATTGTGCCTGCATCTCTGGCTGATAATGAGGATTGGCCAGCTTGGTGTGCAGGAACAGGCGGAAACTAGGGCTGTATTCACATTCCTTGTCACCGATCTTTATGTACCTGAAATAGATCAGGTAGATGGAGAAGAGAGTTACAGTCACAGTGAGAGGAGAATTCAGCTGAGTGTTAAATGCTGTATGAGATGAGAACATAGTGTGAGAGAATGTGCAATGCATGGCATTCAGGCAGCAGTGGACCATCACTAAAGTGAAGACAGCTGAAGAGCTCGAAGTTGCAGGTCCTTGAATATTAAGCAAATGTTACAATGAATAGAGCAGGTAAAATAGCCTTCGGGGGAATCTAGTATAGACTTAGATGTTGTAGTATTATTCTCTGCTCCTTGTATATAAAGTTACCATGATTTTGTATAAAACAGGAGTATGTGATTGTGAGCACAAACAGTATGCAGGCAGAGGGCAGAAAGGTTGGCCATCATGTACAAAGTGGGCCATAATAACATCAGAGAAGACACGTATGTCTAAACATTGATACTTTAACTAATGTTAAAAACTTTTCTAGAAGAAAATGTTTTACTTTGTTCTCTATAAATGAGAAACTGAAAATTGGTGTTTACACTTTCTTCCTGAGGAAGCCTTAAACGGTGAAACGTGTTAGTATGTGTTTAATCTGTAGCTCCCTGAGTGACGATTCCCAGGTTTTCTGACCACTCAGACATTGAAAAATGTTGTACACTGCCTCTCTTCTGTTACCTCCTACAATCTGGGGGTTTCTATTGTAAAGATTTCAAATCATGTATAAGAGCCATGTCATATTCTCAAGTGAGAGCCTTTCTCAGTTACTGTGACACGGCTTGCACATCTGCAATCAAACATATTCAAAGATTTTTAGCAGCCATAGAAATCAAAGCCAAATGAGCACCTGCAGTATGTAATGCAGCATAGACTTAGTTATAGTATCTTACAGATACCTAGCAAGATCTCAACTGTGGTATTGAGTTCAGTTCTACAGTGCAGTTATTCAGGACAATGCAGATAAAAAGATGTAACCTAGAGTATTGTATCCAGTTCTACCATGACCACAGGAAAAACAGTCAATTTCTTATTACACAAGGACTTGAAATCCCTGTCCAACACACACTGGCACTCTTTAAAACTGACTTCACAGAAAGAATCCTGTGTATATACACCAGTCTTTAATCACGTGTGCTACTGAGCTGCAATATCATAGGGTCAGTTATCTGGGCCAGTTATTTGGAAGTAACTTAGAGAATGGGAAATTGTAATAATGTTGCCCTGAGTATTTATATCTAACATCTCACAGGCAAGACCCAAACATTCCTTCTAGATACTAATATATGACATTCAAAAGAAGAAACCTGCAATCATGATGCTCAAACCCATGTGAGCTACAGGGGGAACATATTTACTAAATTAACGATCAATCTGTTGTCGGACAGGTGTGTCCTCAATTCAGCTAAATGTTGACTAAATGACTAAATCACTTGTAAGATGTGTAAATAATGAAACTATTCAGATGGATAGATTAATGGTAAATAAAGATGTTTTCATGTAAATCCACAATGGCATCTATTGCATACATACACACACACACACACACACACACAAATCTTTCTGGCAATGAAGAGGTAGCTATCACATGAGAGAGGGCTAATTCTTGTAATATTCACATCAAAATGAACTGAATACTTTGGCATATTTGTGAAATGATGCCGTAATATTAACAGGTTTCACCTTAATGAGAAAACATAGATGAATCAAGAGACATCATCTCTGTTTTCAATTAATCAGTCGTTCAGGATTCTTTCAACGCCTTGCAGGTTGATCTATACCAGGTGTTAAAAACTGAACTAGGAAACTGAGAACAACTCTCCACTTCACACCACAAGTAGACGCCGCTGGATAAAACTCATTAGCAGTCTGACAGCTAACTGGTGACATGGTGCAAATGGTTTGTCATCGAAACAGTCATATCCTGTCACCAAGGGAGGTCAGAGTCACCAGTTGCCGGATAACTGTCTTGATGCCGACTCTTATCGGCAATCCCAGAGCAGTAGAAATCTAAATTTTTCATGCCAGAGGTTGAAGTCAGTGCAGGTGGCAGATACAGTTCTTGCAGCTGCTGTACAGCTCTATTCAGTGCCGCTCTCATGAGAAAAGGTACTGTTATCACATACTTTATAGACCACTGTGAACTCCTTAAGAAATGACTTTCCGTTAAAGTGGAAGTAAACCCAACAATGAACTTTTCATCAGGCAAGTTACTGAGTTTTATCCAAGTGTAACACTTAACCTAGGAGATCATCTTACAGAGCTGCAGATCTGTGGCATGATCTTTGGTATTTGTCTATCGGCATGTCAATCATGTACCACACGCCACTTTTTAGTTTGAAAAGTCTGAGCGTTTAAGGGTTGTGAGAAGTGTGTCAAAGCATGGGTGATGTGGCCACAAGCCAATGATAGTGGGCCCAGATAGAGGAGCCAGATGGCAGACTTCAAATGTTTTTGTGGATATACTAAAGGTTTCTTTTAACTTTTGCTTCACTAATAGAAACAAAATCTAAATCCTTTTGAACCCGACATCTTTCTATGAAAATACACGCAGGGTTTTCTCTGAGCTCTTCTCGCATCTGCTGGTTAGAAGACAAACAGGCATGTACTTAAAACTTAAATGCCAGTTTATCCCCCTACTAAGAGCATTGTACATTTTTTCACTTGTGCTGTAGAGTATAGACAAAACAGGGCAGAATGGTTTGAAATGGACGTACAGATCCACTGACTAACTGTTACTATGTGTCACATGTTACAGAGATATGACAGAAATATACAAAGGGTCTTAAAAAGCAAAGTTTTAAAATGTTCTTATTATTGAGTGATGACATTTGTCCTTTTTACAGAAAGTGATGTGGAGGCATGGATTTGTTTTCCCGCAGAGGTCAGAAAAGGTTAGGAAAAGGGACAATTTAAAAAATAAAATAAAAATCAGTGTGAGAGAGATCTAAGAGACATGGAGGTTGGATTATGTTAAAAAAAAAAAAATCTGAAGAGTAAAAATGATCCTGTTTTGTAAGTGGCGTATTTACCTTCCCTTCTTAATGGTTTCTCTGCCAAGCAATGGTCCAAGGACGGGATCCACACTCTCTTCGAGGTTCTCAATTAAAACTGCTTCTCCAGCTCCCAAAGCTCTCTCCAATGTATCCAAATACCTGTAGAAGAAATGCTGGTGATAAGTTTAATAGTGACTTCAGCTTTTATGCGTATAGCAGGATTGTAGAGCCAGTCAAGGATTAGCAGTAAGCAGTAGAAAAACTAATGGCAATCAAAACAGTTATCAGGTACAGAAATTCTTACCCTCTCTGTCCAATCCTGATAACACGAAGGTCTTCCCCGTATTTGTTCTTTATCCACTTTATTCCTTGTAGTTGTGGATCTACCATGAGTGGCCACCTCTCACAGCTAGTTAAGATAGTGGCATTCTCCGTGGACATGCGGTCAGCAGGGAGGCCTTCATTCTGCCAGGCGGCAATATCAGCGTCATCGGTCAGCATGGTTAGGGGGTCCAAAGATTCGGTCACAGGAATGGGCACCTGCGCATAATCAAATCATTCCACACCCACGAAAATTAGGTGTCAGGTACAAAAGAACATTTCAGAAATTATTAAAAGGAAACTTAATTATAATTACCAGAACTTTCATTAAAGGTATTTTTTTAGGCACACAATTTGAAAATGGATATATCCTTTTAGGACAATTTGAAAAACACATATCTACACCAAGAAGCAAACTTAATATGATCTTCTAGAGAGGTAAAAAAAAAAGAAAAAGTAAAGCTTTTCCTGATTTCTAAAATAAGTTAAAATAAACAGTAAAATAAAATTATTCAATTTATCCAATTCTAAATTGCATCCAGCACTGTACAGACCCTATGTGTCTAAAGCTGCCAGTGACTCACTAATATAGCAAAAGAGTCAGTTCTGTGTGTGCCTAGGGGTGGCTAAAACAAATTGCCTTCTCCACTGATGGCACCCATGGCTTCCTCCCAGGGGCTGTCTGCATGAGAACTTTCTAACAGGAAGTGAAAGCAGAGAGTCTCTTATGTCAGACGTGATAATGTTAGATTTGATTTATCTAGTACAGTATGCCCCCCAGCAGTCATACACTTAAGGATTTGACCACCTCTGTTTTCTGAATTTCGTTTATGCATAATCAAAAAACAAACCAAAAAGCCCTTGCATGGTGATTTGCTGCACAGACAGCGCCGTCCCAGCGTGTCTCTCGAAAACAAAACATTATCTGGGAGCCCTGCTGCCTTTTGTATTGCTGGAAATGCAGGCAGTACAGAGAACACACTGCTGTACCAAATAAAACACCAGTAATATTCACATTTCCCAACAGCCAGCTTTTATTTCAAGGCTCCAGTTTCAAGAACACTATTAAATAAAAAATCTAATTGGAATATACGCTGGCATTCTGATATATAAATCCATGCATAGTTGCATATACATTTACTGTATCACCTGAACATTGTTTTACTGTGCATGTAGAGCATTAAAAAAAACATTGAAAATGGTCTATACATTGTATTAGCAAAACTACAAGCTAATGCCTAAATTGGGAGAAAAATGCATTTTAAATGTGTCTGTGGAGTCTCCTGTTCATGACATCAACTGTGGCACGGTATGCAAATGAAGTGCTTTTCAGTGGGAAATGTGTATTTTGCATACCCTGCCACAAGTGATGTCATAAGCCTCCACAGAGACATTTAAAAACACGTTTCTCCTAATTTAGCATTTGCTTGCAATAATACAACATTATCCTCTACATTCACAGTGAATACAGTGCCTTTCAGTAAAGAGTGCAACCAGGCTCTTACTAGTAAAAACTCGTTTTCTAGAAAGAATGATTGCCTGTTTGGGATTCTGATGAATACAAAATTGTTTGTTTTAGCTGTGGACAGCAACCAAAAAAATTAAATTGAGCTAGGAACATTTATATTTGGGGAATATCTTTGGTAGACACCAGCACAATGAAAATCCATTACCATTTACACAAAAAGCAATCATGTTCTGATACAGCTATTAAAGCTTCAATCTGATGCCATACACTCTTCAGCAAATGCAATCCTCTGACTAAGTTACATTAACATCTAACAGTTATACTTACACCTGTATAAATTAAATGTTAGATTTCAGTCAATATTTTTTTAATAATCTTCTAATCTTCCTAATAACTCAGGACTTTGGCAATACAGAGGTCTAGAGAGTACCTGTGCGGTAGCTACACCTCTAACTAGCTTTGTCCACTAGTTAAATAGAAGAGGGTATAAAGCTAAACTACAAGAGTATATAGCATTAAGAGTAAAGTCAGTCCTGCAGCAGTTAGAGGATATCTGCTATCTAGTAATTAATGAATTGATGTAATCCTTCTGGCTGAAGTCCAGTTACTGAAGACATTAACAATAAAAATATGTTCCCTCTAAGTAAAAACATTATTTTATCTTCTTTTATGGAAAAAAGGCTACTTTTATCTAAGTAAAAGAAAAATACATGATCTTCCAAACTGCAAAGATTGCAAGCTCCTCAGTTTTTACCATATATATTCCTATAAATGCTCAGACGTGTATAACCAGATGGGTTAATAGTTGTCTGTCACTCCAGAAATGTATAGTTCATTCATATTTATCATCTCAGAATGAGGCAGTAATACACTCTACAGAAAAGGAAAATAAATGCTGATTAATAGGATACTGAGCAGGAATCCATAAAGATTGCTGCTTTCCAATCCATACACAAGGCCGAGGCATCAAAGATGAATGGCACTTTCCACAATAAGAACACCTCCACAACCTCACATACACTCCTCACAGAAGGAAGCGTATGCGACTTGGACAGATATTTTGAAGAAGCCATAATAAATGTATATGAACTTACTTTGAGCTGTCCCAGGTAAGGTTTCCATGTTCTATCCATGAGGTCCTGTCTGTACTTCTTGGTAAAGTAACCCAGATAGGAGACAAATGCAGTGATGAGGAGGACATCTCCACACAATGTACTCTCCTGCAGCTTGAAGTTTCTGACTGCTTCTGCCCATCTTACATTTTCCGAAGCCAGTCCACCAACCTATATGCCATCAGTGAAAAAGCACATAGTAAGATGAACTATGTGACAACCCAATGCCGAATAGCTGCCATCATCAGTTACAACTGCCAACACATTTCATTGACCCTTAATCTTGCAAATACCAGCTAGCCACAGTTAGCTCAATCCTCCAACGCGTTTGGAATCCACCTTACATGAGATACTGTTAAAGTATAACATGATATTAAAGCACAAGTGTACAGCAAAATTATATTATAACCACAACACAGCCACCATAAAAGCCAACTAAAGCAACCTATATTTATCAGTTTTAATCCTGCGTAGCACATTTTGTCGCATCTACAGACATGAAGCAATCTCATCGGTTTAATAAAAAAATAAAAAAAACAGATCGTCATCTTTTAGCAAATGGAGGAAAGCACATCTCTCTCAGGGACAGAAGTAATAAATTCATTTTTGTCAGGGACAGCTTAGCAGTGACAGATCAACTGTAACCTTTCATTAATAACTGTCTAAGTTATAGAAATCAAGAATGAATAGATTTCCATAACACAATGTGGTTCATACACTTCAGCGGGCAGTGAGAGAGTCGGAATTCCTCTGGGGCCGCTACACGCGAGCGGACATCAACACGGCACTTAATTCACACAAGTAATGAAAAGTAGCACCGAGCGGCCGTGTAATAAAAACGTGGATTACAGCAGCTCCAAGGTCATGCTGCGGTGTGTGTTACAGGGTTTGTGATCAACTTACACCTGTAAGTTTATTAGAGAGGAAGCCGCAGGGCAGAGATTTGTGTTTGTCTAAATAGATTACTGTATGTAGGGTAATTTATGTATTAGATCACAATAATCCTGGGTCTGTCCTGCCCACAATACCTTAAACGGAATGTCCCCTAAATGTTGTTTATATTCAAGGAAACTTCGAGGAAAACTCTCATATTTAAGGAGACTTTGTCAACCTAAACATTGCTTACACTGAATGCAGAGAATAAAATGTGATAAAATATGATCTATTCATTTAGTTGGCAGAATTACAGGCAACTGTGTAAGAGAAATGTGTGTTTTAAAAGTGTCTATGTTGTCTCCAGGACAGACCACAATAATCCTGGGTCTGTCCTGCCCACAATACCTTAAACGGAATGTCACCTAAATGTTGTTTATATTTTGAAAGTAGAGAATAAAAAATTGACCTATACATTGTGTTGGCAGAATTGCATGCAAATGTATAAAATAAGAGAAAACGGTGTGTGCGTGGTGTCTCATGCTTATGACATCACCTTGTGGCTTGATATACAAATTACACATTCCCCACTTGCATACCAAGTTACAAGGCAATGTCTTAAGCATGAGACACGACTCACACACTGCTTTCTCTTATTTTATACATTTGCATGGGCCTGGTAAAATGCCACATAATAAATAAAAATACCCCCTTGATGGTCGATAAGATGTCCCCAGACCCCCCTTAAAAAAAAGTGAATGGCCCTACCTACTCCCTCCCCCTCCTCTACTTATTTACTAAAGAAATCCCCCTTTGGGTTGCAAATGGTGAGATGTTTAAAAAGACCTTTTCACGAAGTACAGTGGTGATCCGCAACACCATTGATCCTCATAGTCAGGCTACCCTTCCCTGGACCAGAAGATGAGGATCAAGGACGTGTTGTGGATGAACATTGGACTTCAGGAAAAGGTAATTGGGTGCCAGGGGATAGGTGCACTGTGGAAAAACAAAGGGTGATTTGAACTGTGTATTGTATTTATTATTTAGATGGAAACTGGTGACACTGGAAGCCCCAAACGGGGCCATTCATTTTTGTATTTAAATAAGGGTCTGGGGGCGACCACTGGGGGGTATTCTTTTAATTGGGGTCCAGAGGCATTGAACCAGCCTTCAGACCCCAGGGGGTAATACTGTATGGGGGCCAGTGCAAGTAGCCCTGGCCCCTTATCTATTTTAGAGGAGCTGGGATCTATTTTGGGGCACATTAAGTAGCTCAAAATTTGGCTTCCAATATGTCCCGGTGTCATTCCGAACTTCAGGGCAATCATTTTAGCCCGGATTATGTAGACCCTTATATATTTCTAATGACTGTATTGTTCAATAAGTCAGATGGGTTAATAGCTGGCATATTTCTGCTGATTTATAGGATACTGAGCAGGAATCTATAAAGATTGAACCATTCCACTCCATACACAAGGAGGATGAAACCATATTAAATGGCAATATACACAGGACACCTAATTTTAAGGCAACCCGATCTAGGAAATATGCTTTTTTCATTATCTTGGAACTTGATATTGTAAGTTAATATATTGTTAAGCCTTCACATCAGTGCAGTGACTTCCATCTCTCTGGTATTAAACCCTTACCTGCAGGCTAAACTACCTATTAAGTTTGTTATCAATACTATACTGGTACCTAATCTCATGACAATGTAGGACAATGACAAAACGTTTACAAACCAATCTCATTTTTATTGAAACTAAATTTTGATGGCTGAATGCCTGAAGCAGGGTATGATGATAATTGATAAATTTATAAGATTTCTATTGGTCACTGCAACATTACAGACTCTTTAATACTTGGATGGAAATGTAAGGTCTTGCAACCCCTCCACTAGTGCAGACAAACAAAACTCACTTTGTGCAGGAGCAACTGAGCTGGAATTGCTGAGCCTGTGAAAAGCGTAGGGGAGAGACACTTACCAGTCGGTTGGCGAGGGAAATTGTAAGGGCAGTGGCTTCGGCTTCCTGTTGGCATTTGAGCTTATCAGCGGTGGCTTTTTCAAACTTTGCGGTTAGTTTAGCAAGATTCTCATTTAGATGCTGTGAGGAAACAAATGGAAATTCAGAGCGTTCAGTGATAATACCCAAATGGACCTATAAATAAGAACCTATTTAATGCAAACTTACAGCGATTTTGGCTTTGATGCTGCCAAGCTTTTCCTCGGCGGCAGCTAGTTCAGCGTTGGCTTTATTTAGGGCTTGTCGTTTTGGCTCCACCTCACAGAAGACTTCATAAAACTTTACAATGTTAATGACCCAGGAGCAGAGACCAGCTGCAGCCTGGGATTTTGAGGCGATGAAGTCTGGTTTGAACTCTGGATCCTGCAGGTAAGGCTGGATGGACTTCATACAGTTTTCGTGGATGTGCTCCTTATTGAAATTCACCAAGGCGTCCAAGAAACCATCCACCTTGTTCATGATCCCCCTGGCAACCTTCCAACTCCGATCCTTAGGAATTTTGCCTCCAGGAGCTGTGAGAACCGTAACTGCCGCAACAACATTGGCAACTGCCAAAGGCGGAGAGGCAAATGTTTTCAACTCAGTCAGATTATTCTGGAAAGACATAGCAGGAATGTTGGGTGCATTGGACGTTGAAATCTACATGAAGATATGTGATGCTAAGACACACCTGCCTCTTGACCTATGTATAAGTACATCTGGAAATTCTATCATTTAAAGGCCAACCTCTGAATGCAGGACACTCCTGAGTGAGCTCAGGAGACAGTGAATTAATAAGAGACCTTTTTATAGAAGACATAACATCTTCAAATAATAACGCTAAACATAGAAACATAGAATGTGTCAGCAATTAAGAACTATTCGGTCCATCTAGTCTGCCCAATTTTCTAAATACTTTTAGTAGTCCCCAGTTCCCTATCTTATATCTAGGATAGCCTTGTGTCTATCCCACGCATGCTTAAAATCCTTCACTGTGTTTACCTATAACACTTCTGTTGGTAGACTATTCCATGCATCCACCACCCTCTCAGTAAAGTAATACTTCCTGATATTACTTTTAAATCGTTGCCCCTCTAATTTTAGACTATGTTCTCTAGTTGTGGTAGTTTTTCTTCTTTTAATTATACTCTCTTCCTTTACTGTGTTGATTACCTTTATGTATTTAAATGTTTCTATCATATCCCCCCTGTTACGTCTTTCCTCCAAGCTATACATGTTAAGATGCTTTAACCTTTCCTGGTAAGTTTTATCTTTCAACCCATGAACCAATTTAGTAGCCCTTCTCTGAACTCTCTCCAAAATATACTCCAAGCTAACTATGTAAGCAACTTGAAAAATGAACACAGAGTACAGAAAAATAGAAAGAGAGGTCCTCTTTAGTAAAGACCTGCTGTGCACAAGAGCTAGAGTAGTTGTGAAAATACCAAACAGTTCCAGATCATAGTCATACTTTGTTTAGGGTGTTCAAAGCTTCCTGTGCAGCTGCCAGTGCTGGTTCTGCCTTTGCCAGATCTTCCTCACAGTCCTTCTGTTTTCTCCCCACTTCCTCTGCGATGACAGCCACTTTCTGTTCTTCCCCATCAGCTATAGCTTTTTCTTTGCTCACTTTCTCAGTTTCCACTCCCACCACCTGAATGAGTTTATCAGCATCTTCGTTCTTCTGTTTTAGCTCCACCTCCTGCGCAGCCAACTTGGCTTTCAAGTCATCCACCTTTCAAGAGGACACAGAAATAAAAATGTATAAAAGGATTATATCTGGGTGACAAAGGGCTAAAATATGAAGTACATGAAAACAGGATGGAGAGGTGGTGGTGATGGGAGAGGTGCCCGCATTGATAAACATACAATGTGTCTGCAGATAATAACCAACCAACCAGCTCATCTAATCCAATTTCTGCCTAAATTTAAAAAAAAAAAACCACGAACACGGTTATTAGTTCCTGGCCTTATTTTTATATCTAGGATAGTTTTATGCTGGACTTAAGATATACTAGTAATAACAGAAAGCAAGTGGAGGATAATGGGACACACACCAAACAGGAGAGAGGTAGAAAGCTTTGTCTAAGGAGAACATTTTCCAATTACCATAAAACAATGTTTATTCCTTTCCATAGAAAAAAAAATCAGAATTGAAATAAAATGTAAAACAAAAGCTAATAAAAAACTAAACAAAACTTCTATATTGGTTTAAATCACTTCCAGTTTCTAGTTACTTTGGTTTGAATCTCCTTTCTTGCCCAGTCTTTAGCCAAATCCTGTCGTCTGCACCTAAGGGATATCACGTGCATTCGCCCGATTCTCAGCACACAGACCGCCAAAACCCTAGTGCACTCGCTTGTGATTTCTCACCTTGACTACTGTAACAGCCTCCTGACTTGGCTACCTCTCTCTCGTCTTTCTCCCCTGCAATCTATAGGTCTTTAACCTACAAAGCCCTCCACTCCTCGGCCCCTCCGTACATTGCCTTGTTCGTGAATCAATACTTCCCTGCACGACCTTTGTGCTCCTCAATGGGACTAAAGCTCTCCTCTAACCTCATCACCTCTTCCCACTCGCACCTCCAAGACTTTGCCGAGCTGCTCCGTCTCTCTGCAGAGCATCCGGCTCTCTCCCTCCTTTTCAAACTTTAAAAAGTCCCTCAAGACTCTTCTCTTTAAAGAAGCTTGCTACCCAACCCAATAGAATACTTTAATGTATTCTATTTAATGCCAATAGATGACTTTACCTCTAGCTAATCCCACCTAGCTGGAACACACACAATTCATCTTTTGGCAAATCCCACCTAGTGCCAACCATCTACTGTTACTACAACTACATTCACTCTGACCTCTTGACTCCCTTATGTGTTTCATGTACCCCATTCCCTCTACATTGTAAGCTTGCGAGCAGGGCTCATTACCTCATGTACTGTTCTAGTTTGTGTAACTTGGTATGTAGTTCCCTTCTATGCTCTGTACCCAGCGCTACGTAAATTGTTGGCGCTATATAAATAAATGTAATCTAATGTAATTCAGAATTTTATTTAGTTGATTTTAAAGACTCTGTTGGCCCTTTCTGAGATGGGATATTGGTTGTCTTTCATTCCTATTATCCTCAGTAGCCTTTGAAATGGTCACAATTTTGTGTTTATGTACACAAGAAATTGAACTTCACAAAACAAGATGAAACAATTATAGAAAAAATGTACACTTGGTACCCTGTTACCATAGTTTGGCTCTGCTTATATCATCTTGTTATGTAAGGCTGGTCCATGAGGAAAAAGACAATTGTGAACAGAAATTACTTTGGACTTTGTAATTACTTCTCAAACAGTTCTGCACCTCCTATGTCTGCTGAGACTAAAGGAAATTAAAGAGTATTTTTTGGCTGATAGCCACTATAAACTGTGTCCCACACAGTATGGTTTTACTGGTTTTCATATGCAAGTAGGATAGACTGTAAAAAGATACAGAGGCAGCTGGGATTAATCTTGTTGTTTTACAGCAGCCTCAAATAATTCCATAAACTGTGAGGTGGCTAGGGAAATCCATCCAGGACCTCATAGCACAAGTACAAGGACAGCCTCTTAAAAGCTAGATTAGGAATGCTTTATTTTACTGCAAAAGGTCCCAGATAAATGCATCCTTTGTTAACTCTCTCTTCCAGTTGTGTGAAAAACAACCCAGGAAAAGAAAGATTAAATAACCACCTCTTTTCATTTACTTATCTGCTTTTTTTTTGTAATAAAAGTAAATTGATCATAAAACAATTGCATATGTCCTATTTTAAGGATGTCCTGGTGTAGCTTCTTACTTGGCTTATGAGGACATTTCCATCACGATCAATTGTTGTATATTTGCACACATGAATTTACCAGTTTAGTGCTAACATACCATGCTACGGGATGCCCCATGTTGAGCCCTACGCTTGACTGAGCAGTGCCACGATCTAGAGATAACAGATCACAGGAACCAGCACTTAAGTGTAAATGAGTGGATTTATTCCTTCACAAGCAACGTTTCAACCCTGTGAGGGGTCTTCTTCAAGTTGTTTTTTTTTTTTTTTTGGGATCTAGAGATTACTCACCTGAGCAGCGGTGCTGTTGAGTTTCTGCAAGCCATTTTCCAGACGTTCCATCTTGGCAGAGAGCTCCTTCCCTTTTTTTTGCAGAAGGTTCTGGTACAGTTTAATCTGCTCCAGGAAGGACTTGGGAGTAGTGTAATTGAACCGACGCTCATTACTCAGGTAACTTCTAGACATGTCGTTAACACTCATGTGAACATAGGCCATAAACTTGCTTATAGATTCCTTGACAGATGACTGCAACAGAAAGAATAGAGAACATCCAAATGGTATATAACATTTCTCAAACACTGTATAAGCCAAGCTATGCATTCTGTAAAACACTAGGCAGCTACCAAGAGCTCCTAATAACGGAGATCCAAAAATGTATGTGTCATACAAACAGCACCTCCATTAACGCTTTGAGAGCCACAGATGTGTCCGACAAGTGAAACATATGTGTTGATATGTATGCGTTGGCTCAACAATTAAGACACACAACTCCATTTTTTAAGCTATCTATCCCCTTTTAAATGAAGCTGCTCCAAGTATTGTACCATCAATCCTTTATGATAGATTTTATACATACATGCCCAGATTGTACTACCGTGGCCCTCTTAAGTCACAGAAAGACAGATCTGTCGTACGCTTACCTCAATGTTCTCGGTCTCCTGGAGGAAGCGCAGACTGACCGACTCCAAAGCCTCCTTGGGCCACTCATGGAACCAATCAATGGCTGTACAGTTTACCACAGCAGGAAACTTCCTGCTACGGACACGCAGCTTGTTTCCAACTGGCGAGAAGCACAGAGCAACCTGCCAAAAGAGGAACGTGTTGGATTAAGGAATGTGATTGTCTGGTGGTGTTGGATATAAGCACACAGTCACATCTTATTTTAAACAGCCTATTGGTGCAACAACAACAAAAATCTTAAAAGTAGTGTGTATGGGCCAACCTCCCCACCAACTTTACCCCAGCTGTGCGGCAGAGCCAAGAGTAGACAGGTGTTGATTAAAAGCAAACCACTCCAAAACAAACCAGTTAAATACACAGTAATCTGTATTGCATGGAATGCATATACACAGAGTTACTGCATAGCACATTTTCCATTTACCTAGACTGAGCATCTAAAATGTCACTGGCTAATTAACAGGATGGACCAGTAATATATTTTATAGAAATTAAGTCTTCTATTTGAAGGTAAAAGACAGAAACTAATGTGCATCTCTGAGGTGGGAACACCGGCAGATTAAAGAAATGGCTATTTAACAGCATTACACTTTTTCACACATATTTTGTAACTGGAACAGACGTCCACAAAGCAAGAATCTCTACCTGTTTTTGGCTCTGTGTCAACTGAGTTTATGTTTAGAGTGCAATTCTGGGGCAAAGATAAAAAAGTGGAGCAATCACCATGGCAACCAATGGAATGGTCCTGCTGATTGCTGCTTCACTTTTGAAACATTGTCTCATAACTGCGCATCAGGTAAATAACTTTGAACGGACTAGATATAGGTCAGTCACTCAGCTATGTAATAAATCAAATAGAAATATTAATTTGATTATCCATCTCTAGCTTGCTTCAAAGTGTTTAGGAAATCATTAGTCAACCCTCATTCTTTTGGGTATTCCCATATTATTGGATTCAGTTTTTCTTCCCCCTGTAATATTAAACTACAGCTTTCAGACAAACATTTTCTGCAATCAAGAAGCAGGGATCCCTTCTCGAGGAATAAAGACTGTTTGTACACGTCTGAATGGACTAATCATTGTTGCTGTGCTGTTTTAAAGGATTGTGTTTGTGTAATCATATTTGAAAAGCGTTTTCTGAAAACGTATTGATTGGGTAATCGTGTTTGAATGGTGCCTTTTCAAGCCATCTGCTTGTCTCCCCTCTTATTAGAAACCTAGGACTCAGACACAGTGATGCCGTCTAACGTAATATTCTAAGCTTGGAAGAAAAGTACTGCTTGTGATCACTGCGCAGAGAGGGGAGGGGGATAAAAAAAAGAAAAAAAAGCTACAGCTGGTCAAACACCCACTACAAAGGAAAATTTTAATCCTGCAATACGCAGAATTACAGCACAACAAGTCCTTCTAGTGCCTACCCAAGAAATCTACAATCAGGTTGAATGCTGATTGTCTTCTTTCTAAAATTACAGTAAGGAAAATGTAGGCAGGGATGACAATTTTGCACAAGGAAAAAGCATATTGGAAAATTTACAAACATTGCCTTTCTAGTTTGCAGAAAGCTTGGCATTTTGGACGGTTATGAAGAAAGTTAATGATAACAGGGAACTTGTGCTGTAATCTCTTAATTCACAGTATGTGAGAAGACGCACTGTGCTTGTCTATCATCACTTACCGGGGCTTTATATCTATTTTGGAACGCACTGGCAAAGGGAACAGAGAAGAAGTTATAATGCCAAATAACAGCAGCAAAGACAATCAGCAAAAGTCGATGTACATAATATAAGAGGAACGAGTGGGTGGGGGTGGAACATCAGCTCATGTTTCAGGACTGGCTTAATGTGTTGTTAGTGGGCCTGGTCGTTGAGAGCACTTCTATGAGAGTCTAAGACGATAGAATAACTAAGGCTCCCTGGCGATTTACAACATTCGATTCACAGTGTGAAGAAACAGAAGCCACACTGGTGGATTCCCATCTTCCTGCTAAACATCCGTCTTGCTCGGAAGCCAACGTAGTTTAGCGAAGTCTGGAAGAGGTACTAGGAGAGTGTAATTGCCTTATTAACTCAGTCTATCATTGTGATGTAGTGGTCAGTGCAGCTGTGTTAACAGCCAATAACATTGCTAGATTTTGTTTATTGCTTCTAATAATGCCGTTGGTATCCCTGGGTAACCGTAACTAAAAATCAGCGGCTGGACTGGGCAGTGAAAGAGCAAAGTCTTGCAGCATTTACAGTTTATCTACCTTCAGTTGTCTCCGGACTCTGTCTATAAAGAATTTCCAGCAGTTCTCCCTGGTGTCCATTAGACCCTGGCTCTTTACTTCATTCCGGACACTTCCAATAATATTTTCCACTTCATCGTCAGGGAATAAATCCGGAATTTCACCTAAGAAGATGATAATTAGTTAACATGTTTTTTACACATTAATTAAAACTCAATAGTGCTATATTTTTTTCTGGGAGTCCAATTCAAAATAGCAAAAAATAGCACTCTCAATGCCTTTGGACTACAATTCCCAGCTTGCTTCTCGAGCCATTATCAAGTTGAGCATTCTAGAAGCTGTAGTGTCTAAAAGAGTTAGATTTTATTTCAAACCCCCCCCCCCCACCCCATCCCCCCCCTGGGCAGCACAATGTATGCAAGACAGTATATATATATAGAGAGAGAGAGAGAGAGAGAGAGATTGTGGATGCACTTCATCAAACCAAAGAAATATACAATACTGGATTAAAAGTGCTGCCTCTGATACTTCTAGTCATTGGGTCCAACCCCTGCTGTTAGAAACAACATAAAGTACTTGATGACTAAAACATTTGGGTTGCTTCCCTGAACAACTGCTGCTTTTGGATTAAATCATGGTACTAACCAGAAGCCAACAAATCATTGACGAGAACTAGGAACTTTTCATCAGCGACTTGTGCGTCGGTCATTAGGAAGACAGTGCCCACATTCTTTACTCCCGCTTTAATGTACTGGTTTGCCAAGTCAGCCTGCAGGGTAACACAACACCTTTCAATCAGAAACCATTATAAAAGGGACACTCTTAGTATGGTAATTAAAAACAAACAATTTGTATGAAAAAAAGGGAATTGTAAGCATTGACAGTGACATATCTAATCACGCGTATATTTTCTATAAAAAAAAAACCATAATTTGAAATTACTTGAGGTTTCAGCTTGGAGGAAGCAAATTGCCTATTGTACTCTGCACTTCCTGAGCAGAACTCTGCAGAAAGACACAGCAGGAAGTTAGGAGTTCTACAATTAATTGCATCCCTAAGTTTTCTGAGAGAAGTGCACACAGTTTGAAATGTAATTTATTTCAATGAATGGAGAATTTAACACACAAATGTGATTTTTTTTTATTTTTAAATATTGACCTTCCTATTTGAAAAAGCAGAATTGTATTAATATTATGCTTTTTATCAAAGTATATGGAGATAAGTAATTAATTGTTTAACCATTCTGAATGGTAGCGGTCTAAAGCATTTCCTTGTTAAATAGCAGGGGGTTGCACCAATACTTTTGTAAAAATGGGAAAATTGCAAGTTACTGGTGTGATGGGGGGGGGGGGGGGGGCAGTAAATCTATAATAAAAGCTTTATATATTTCCCCAAAAATTAAATAGCACACATCAGAGAAATCCTATATGATGATCATTGTGTCTATTCAACTTGCAAAAAATAGACCCAACACATTTCAACATTTTTGCTTTTTCAGAAGTAACAAGGAAAGTATAAAAAAAGTTAATCTTATAAATCAGGGGAGGCTATTTACTAAGGTATCACAGCTGAGGTGATAAACATTTAATCTCACCAGTTTAGCTATATGTTGTGCAGTGACAAACCTGGTGAGTTTGCATAGCAGGAAAACTCACCAGGTTTCTCCCTGTTTCAAGTATAGCTAAATTGGTAATGTCTATCTCACTTCAGCTGCAACTTACCTTTTAGTGATTAGCCCCGAGAGTTTGATGTAGTGATTTGGAGATACTAAAAAACAAAATGCTTTTAGAGACTTAGAAAAAAATTAATCTCTATTCTGCGAAGTGCTTCACGAAAATGTCATACAAGGAGCATTAGAGGTACAAAACTATATCCTTATATTACACCTATCAAGCCAAGTCAACTCTAGTGAAGAGTATGTGGCAGGTATTTAGAAAAACCTATTTGTTGAGCTGTAAAAATCAAAACCATTATTTCAACAGTTATAAATAGACTAAATTCACAATAAGCGCAATGCTTTTTAATCAAATGGAGGTAATGTTATATCATTTTCTGAGCTATAAAACTCTACAGAAATAATGTGACACGGTCACTGATTGTGTTTGAATTCCTGCAGAGAAGTATAATTAAGGAAAAGGAGACAAAATGTCGTTTTCTGTTAAAGTCTTTACTATCAGTATAATAATGCGGCCATATTGATTTCTAGGTTACTCTGATATCTTTTACAGGTTCATAGCTATCTCTTTCCATAGATACTCTCACCGCAGACACTCTGCAAAAATATTAGAGGTTTTGTTTGTTTTGTTTTGATTAAGTTTTAAGTTAACATATTGCTGATTTAGTTAACATTTTGGGGCTTGTTGGGGACCAGTGCGACTTAAGGAACAATTTGAACAACAGTGAACCAAAAGAAAAAAAAACATAGAATTTGCTTCTGAACTTCCAGAAACATTTAAGATATATTTAATATAAGTAATCATAGTCTTCAAAGTATGAGTTGCAGAGGTAAAGAGAACAGGATGCAGCTTAATTGCCTAATGTGTTTGAAGCCCAATGTTGGCTTTTACTCCTAAGTTTAACTGAGCCACCTGGCCTATCAATAAGAGACAACATTAGGGTCAAAATGAGTGACCTTCTCTTCCTCGTCCTTTCATACTTTGAAACAAAGAAGACTACTGTTACTAATTCCGCTATCCCAGAAACAGGAGTTAAATTGTTGGTTTTCACACCCCCGATTACAACAATTTTTTTATTTCACCAAACTTTTCCAGTAGATACATACATTGGTAATCTGACCTGAATTCTTTTTCATTTAACCTTTTCAGTTTGATGGACAACCCAAAAATTATCCCACAATATAGTCTGACCGGCATGCCTGTCACTACAGCTACTAGCTGTCTGTAAATTGACCTATACGTTTCTCTGAGAAAAGAAAATAATTTTCTTCTGATCTGTGGATAATATGACAAACAGAGCCCTGGCAAAGAACAGGTTAGAAGGGTTTTGATTTGATTCTAAAGGTTTTTGCAAAGGATGGAATTGAAAGCAAAGTCATAGAATATCAGGAAACAGATTCTCCCACACACTGAAACGTTTTCCTTGTAAGCTGGTTTTCTGCCTCTCTTGACTCCAATTAAACACACTGGTGGATACCACCCAATGCGTCTGAGTGGGAAGACGGATGAATAATAATAGAGAGAATGGGATTTATTTGAAGGTTGCAATAACCTTTTTTTTTTTTTTTTTTTTTTAACAGTGCATTCTTGCAGAAAGCTCTGTTCTATTCCTGTAGTGATTAGTATTTAATATTGTTATCCTTGTAAATGTTCTTTGTTCTATCCTGTGTGAAGATGAGGGTTGAGGGTTTAAATTTAGGGTTATTTATGAGACACCAGTGCAGTGAAGGGCTATGGAGAAAGGCAACTTTTAGCCGGGGGGGGGGGGGGGGGGGGGCATTTTGCATTTCTTATCAGCCCACCTGTTATCATCAGAGAAAGACACAGATAAACAGGCAAAACAGATACAATGACAGATAAGATGCAGAAGTTGACAGACAAAACAGTTAGACAGAAAGTGCTACACACTAGGGTCTAGAAGTCCATCTGAGGCCCTCCAGCTGTTTCTGTACAACTATCATAATATTCTACGAAGCTGGCAAGGAATTATGAGGTTTGTAGTTTTGTAGTTTTTCCCTGTAAGCACATGTCTAAACATAAAAGGGTCTGCTCAATAAAGTCAGAATTACATGGAATTGACGTTGGAATTGCAAACTATAGGCCAATGTAGCAGAGTTGGAAAAAATTCCCCAATGCAGACGAGAGGAAGAATTTTTCCTACTCGCCTACTTTGGCCTCTAAGTTTGAAATTCCCGTATATTATAGCTTGTCAATCACCCAGCAATGCAGGTTGCTTGTCTGTCTTTGCACAAGCACAGGTGAGTGAATTATGTTAAAATATCCTATCCTTATCAGCGATAACAAACATATAAAACATTTAGCAGCTCTATATACTTCAGTATATAACTTTAACTAGATGTATATGCTACCAATTCAGAGCTTGCATGGGGGTAAATAAAACATAGCCAAGGTACACATGCTTTAAAGAGGGAGTAAACACAATTTGTATTTTATTTATAGAGGCATAAGGTCATAAATGGAATGAAACGGATTGTGCACTAGTCAAATGTAATTTTGCTCTTCTAGTTGCAAAAACATACACAAGGAAGTTGACATCTTACAAACCAGTGCTCCAGGACAGCAGACTGATCAGGTATTCCCCTAGAGGCACCACACACCAATCAGTGCTACCTGTCGTGGAGAACCCGCTTCGCAACAAGGCAGCTTGGAAATCTATGCAGGATTTCCAAAAGAGTTGATAATCACTTTTGAATGGTGCTTTCTATGCTCCAAGTTCCACTGCAAATCCTAAATGTTTGTGGTTGGATAGAGAAGACCCTTGAAACAGTCATTCGTGTGCCAAAAGAAACACGCCCCAGTTTTTTAGGACATGTTCTGGATTCTTGTCCGTTAGCTACATTTTTCCACTGCTCAGACGACTACATGAAGATGGTCACTCTTGCTTACCTTGAGGTCTGGAATCCCATAACCTTTTCTGAGTGTGATCTGGAAGACCTCTAATGAGCTTATATAAGCTGCTAGCCGTGTCAGACTCTGCTTCCCACTACCACCCACTCCGACCAGCAGAGCATTGCCTCTCGGAGACTCCAGGATACGGTTTATTCGACAGCTGCATTAAAACAGAAATAAATATGTGTTTAATAAAATTCCTCCCTCAGTGTTCTGCGTGTACCTGCCTCGAACTTCAAAGCATCATCTCCATGGCATTACATGCATAGTAGAACCATTCATTTGGAATACTATAGTTAACATCATATGGACTGGCTGAAAAATACAGGCATCCAATGTGCATAACTGTAAATCAGACACGGCTAGAAGTACAGCCCTCCAATGCAAGAAGAACTAACCAGTCCTCAAGATATGACAATTTCTTGAGTTTATTTGCTTAATCCTACTTACCGCCTGGACTATACCACCATTTATAAGCAAAGTTTTGAAACTTTTCTTTTTTAATATGTATTCTTTATTTAATTTCCTGTATCAAAAATCCAATATAAATAAACATAACATTTTCCTTTTGAAACTTACATAGAAAAATAACTGAGATAGAGGAGTTGGAACTAAACTAGAGTGCGGAACAAAAATCAAAATGAAGGATTACTGTAACCTTGTTTTGGTGATTACATCTTGATCTATAAGGAATTAGCAAACTAAACTAGATTGTTTGATTGTTTCTTTAACGCCCAATTGGCTTTTGGATAATCTCCCTTGAAGCTCCGTCAAGGTATGGAAGCTTTTCTATATATAGATTTGAAAATATTATACAATTCTCTTTGATACGGAAGGGCTGCGTACTATAGAATGTGTAACTTTAAAAAGCCAAGCCTTCATTCTATACACCTTCCAGCTAACAGAAACCAGGCAATTATCTGTGATTGCAGCGGCTGGAGTGATGTTAAGGTGTCTCAGAACCTGGTAAGTGTTTTCCTGACTGCTTTCCCCTCCTCCAGGGAAATTAAGGAGCATCATTTCTCCATCCCAAACGTAGCAAACTGATGACTCTGCACTTTGCCGGCTGATTTACTTGAGTTTTCAAAAATGAGATAGGTCAGTTGTTCAGCATGTAAAGAAAGACGTTATCTCTGGTGTGTTTCTCTCTATTAAAATGACAGATCTCGTAAGGCAATGCTACCGAGGGACAGCTAGTTCTCACCTTGAAATTATGACTGCCTACATTAAATACAAACGAAAGCGCAACACTGTCACTTTTGTTCTGTTTGTGTGCTAAAACACAATCATACAATATGTTAAACACGCTCATATATTATTTAAATATAAGAACATTTTTATACCAGAATGTTGCAATTTAATGTTTATATCAAAAGATTTAATTATGAGCTGCCATGGAATGCTTACATGTGACACATGGCGTCTTCAAACAGAACAAGGTTCATTGCAGGGTTGACCTCATTGTGGCTATCCAATGCCTCCACCAGGATTTTATTCAACGACTCCCAAGACTGGACTGGCATGTACTTAGGCTCCCCAACTCCATTGGCAAAGTGGCAGTACATATTCATCACCCTCGTTTGTTCTAAAGTCTCTTCTATGTCCTGTAAGCAGACAGGAAAACTCACGACACATTACACTGCTCAGATCATGCGTTATGCATCCTACTGCAAATGTGGGCTAACCGAAGATGTGTTAATTGCTTATGCTCCTTCCATCACTAAAACGTTAAATGAATCTAAACATATAAAATGATAGCTATATATGGGTAGTCTTCAAAAGCCTTGTAATAAACATATTTTTCACATCTCACGCACTTGTATTTGGGACATAATGATCAGGGAGAGCTGAAGTGGAAGAGCAATGGTCTGCATTGACTTTACAGCTCTTGCATCCTTAACTAATGTCTATACAGTTCAAATGAATTGACTACTAGATCAGACTTAAAATAAAAAAAATAAAACAACGAATCAACCTCGAACGTGGAGGACATTTAAACATTCCCTTTTTTTAAGTTGCCTTCAACTATGACACATTTAGAAATATAACTGGAAAAAAATAAACAAACATTCACATAATAGTGCCCTCTTTGTAGAATCCTACTGAGTATACTGCATTGTATAAAAGGGACTACACTGTGAATGTAGAAAATGCAAAGAATGCATACATTGGTAGAACACTTTGTTTTACAGATCTATGTTGTTTCCTGTTCATGATATCATCTTGGGGCTTGATATGCAAATTACACATTTGCCATTGGAACTAGTTAATTTGTATAGCAAACAACAGGCGACATCATCAAAACATGTACCACACATTTTCTTTCTAAGCAAAATTGCATGCAATGCATAAAATACTCTTATTTATGATACAAACAATAATTTAGGTGATGGTGTCGCTTTAATGTATGTATAGAATGCAATATGCTTGAGATTCTACAAATATTCACAATTTATGGTCAACCCGTATCTCAGCATACAGGTACCAACTAACAAGCACATATAAAGACAAAAAAAGGGGGTGGGAGCACAAACTCACCAAGAACGGACACTACAACAGCCTTCCCTATAGGATGGTACCTACTAGGGATGACATCCTTGTTTTTTTGCTTACTAACACCATTACAGAAGAAACCACTCTATTAGCATTTCAGACTAATCCCACCCATAAGGGCAGTCCAAACCCAAAATGTATGGCTAGTCTTCTCTGCACGAGGAACACCGCAAACCACAGACGTAGGCTTTGGCCTACGTCTGTGGTTTGCCGTGTTCCTCGTACAGAGGAGACTAGCCATACATTCCTATAGGACAGGCTATTGTAGTGCTCTCCGATCTCGGTGAGTTTGTGCTTCCACCACATTTTTTGTCTTAACAAGCACCTGTGTGATGGGTTCATCTCTTTATTTTCAGAGGGGGTAAAAACAACTAACTTAGCACTTAAGAAGTTAAAGAAATAAGAGAGTAACCCACCCCCTACAGGACCTCAGGTTTTAAATCCAAATCAGCATATGTCAGGAGAATAGAAAGAGGCAATTTGTCAAAGTAAATTGGCGTGGTTGAAGTAGAAAGCAGCTGAGCATGTTGGACAATGTTTCTCAAATATTAAACTGCAGCTTTTTGAAGTGAGGCCGAGCTGGGGGAATTGTGACCGCTAATCAGCTGTCAGGTCATCAAGCACCAATAGATTTAAGGTGGAGGCTACATCTAACTCCAATATTTGCCTGTAAAGTGGTCATATACATTGTGAACAGCAAAACCTACAATAATCCCCAATACATACTGTGTATATATACACACAAATACTGTGGAGTGTCAAGGAGGTAAGCAATGCACAATGCCTTCCAGGAGCACACACTACACATATTTTGCAGATGAAGATTATGGCTCAGTGCCATACGAATTAAAAAATAAAACACCAACAAATCAGACAGGTTACCTTCAGTCCTGTAATTAAATAAATTTGATTTTAAAGGACTAGATACCTACATCATAGAATTTTTTCACCATTTCAGTCTGGATTTTGTCAAACATATCAAAATCTTTCTCTTCCACCATTTTGTCCCGGTAAACACGGTTGGACTCGTGGAGGTACAGCTTGACCAAGTCTTGCGGGGTTTTAAGGCAGTCGGGAGTTGAGAACAGAATACCCTTAAATAATGAAATATGAGATTTACTATAATTCCATGGCAGGCTGTGGGCACATGGTCACTTTAAGGCAAATAGAATGAAATACATGAGAATACATCTATAGTCTATAAATGAATACAAGAAACACCATTGTGCAAATGTAAAAAAAACTTGCGGTCATGTAAAGAGCGTGCAGTCTAAAAGACATGAGATGTAAGGGCATCATATTAGGATTAGAATCTTGGGTAGATACGGATTCAGTGAAGAAAGGAACCACAGAAAATAGCTCATACACAAATGAGAGAAGATGGGAGGTATACATCGTAATTTTATTATAACAACATGAGCTGGAGGGAGAAATAGGTGGCCAGACAAAGCAGTGTTTTTGTTAGTCCTGGCAACAGATACATAGTTCAGCATCAGCAAAGAATTGTGGGTGATTATAAGGAAATGGTCATGTTATTATTTACGAACTTCCCTGATGGAGTCCACAGAGTGCAGATGGGAAGAAAATAAAAATCACCAAATGTGAGCCAGTTAGTTATGTACAGCATATATTTGTAGTCAGGCATCAGTAACTCCGTTAGACTTGTCAGCCCGTATTTCATCATTTCACAAGCAGTTTGCATGAAAGCCTAAATTGATTAAGTGCCATCCAAGATCCAGAGGTGATTTGGACTCGATTCTAACAGGGAATGATTAGATAAGGTTTTATTGTGGGATAATCTTGAATGACAGTTTGCTATGAACTGTAATAATCAAACCAGGACACTACGGGGAACAAGCATGAGGGCCTGGGTATATCTAATCATCCCAGCATGGACGCACAGTGCTGCTGCATCAGTGTGTTCTCCTCCACACGGCTATTTGTGGTGGGGAGTCAGAGCTCAGGTATTTTATGGGAAACTAATTCAGATAATAACTTTCTATTAGAACGCAATGTCTTATTAACATATGCAGTGAATACGGATTGTAAGCTTGCGAGAAGTGCTCTCTACCTCATGTATCAGTCTGTTCTAGTTAGTCTAACTTAGTGTGTTGTTCCCTTCTATGCTCTGTACCTAGCGCTATGCAAATTGTTGGTGCTCTATAAATAAATGTTAATGTAATATCTATGCCTTGCTGTTAGGTGCCAGGATGCACCATACTCATTGTCTTGAGGTTTAATTAGCTCCAGAGAGGTAGAACATAGAGTCTTAGATCCCCCAACTAAGGCAGCAGCCTACAGAGCTGTGCAGCACGGGGGGCCGGTAAATTAAATTTAAGCAAGTCTTACTTGGATCTGCCACACAGATCTCTTTCATGCTTGCTCATCTTGTTTAATAAGTCAGAGTGCTAGATGTGACAAATGCGTCTATATAATTTGGCACTCTGATTCACTTGGCAAAAGACACAAGGGAGAAAAAGGAGGTCTGTGCTGGTGAGAGGAAAGACAGATTTTCCAATTTCCATGCTAGACCACAGACGTGGAAGTAGTCCACAACTCAAGAGTGCCACCTGTGCCATAGGATTACCATCACTGATCTAGGACATGAAATATCTCCAAAAGCCTGGTCATTGAACAGAAATCCAAACCTTATTTTAAATGTTTTTTTCTCACCTTGTTGGAAATTAAAAAATGACATTTTAATTAATAAAGCCTTTAAAAGACTTTGCTTAAATTACTCATGCTTTCTAGAGCCATCACACGCTCACCTTCCCCATGTTCAGAAGCACTGGACTAGTGTCTTACCCAGTTATCTTTAGAAATGATGACCAGTCAGAAAAGAAGAGTTCAGTCAGACTTCTAAGAGGCTGAGAAGAGGACCTGACTGGCAATGACTCCCCAAGGAATACATAACCGGTAAATTAAAAAGGTAGTAATCCCAAAATGTTTCTTTCAATGAGGCAGCATAGCACTATTTTTCTCATTTCTTTTTTTTTTTTTACTTAATATTTCTTTATTCCGATATTTTAAAAACTCTCATATTCTAATATTCACAAACATATACATAACGGTATCACATTGAGTTACATAGATAAATACACAGTATACGATACAAAAACAAGATACCTACCATATATGCTTGTATATTTTCCTTTCCCTTCCTCTTCTAAAATATCAATTTCAGTCCCACTCCTGCTCCCCATTTCCCCCTCCCTCAAACAATACACCCAAGACCAAACAAAAATCAAAAATAAACAAGAAAGAAAGAAAGAAAGAGAAAAAAAAAGGGAGAAAATAAAACCCAGTACCCCTTCTCGTAAGCAACACCCCCACCCCTCTCCCAATTTCTATATATATTTCTGGACTTCTTCGCTTTCCCTAAATGCAATCCAGGGTTTCCATTTATTATTATGCATCTCCACTTCCCCTCTACCCACCCAGATAAGAACTTCCATTTCATATGTATTCTCCATTTCTGAAATCCAATCAGTATACCCGGGGGGTTGGGTTTGTTTCCAAAACATAGTTAATGTCAGTTTTGCTGCATTCACCAATTTTATAGTTAATGAATCCCTATACCTCTTAATTGATTTTTTTGGTATATTGAACCAATACAGACTCCGAGTTGTCGACAAAATCTGGGTTGGACACTAACCTGATCATTTCAATTGGCACTATTGCCTCATTAAAAGTGCACGGATTGTGCACCATTCAAAAGTTATTAACCTCACTATTGGGCTGCCATCTCAAAGATTAGTCAATTGGAGCATTGTTACAGTCTGATTAAAAGTTACCAAAGAGGGTTTAATTTGTTCTTTAAAAGCAATAACAAATTAAAAAACGAGAAGCAAGCATTCATCACATACATTTTAAAATTAATTTTAAAATCATGATCAGATCTTGAATAATTTTTATGCAGACACTTTGTACCTTTTCTTCAATCACCGCACCAATTGTTATTTTAGGATAATTACAGACAGATTGAGGCCTGTTTTCCCACCTGTGATCAGCTGTCTGGCGCCTCTGCCTTTATCACGTTACCGTGTAGAATTAATGTCTCATGTAAAATGTTCAACAGTGACTTGAAGGCCCAACACTGTTCCCCTTGTCAAAACAGGTTGACAGTTCCCTTCATTACAAATAGGCCTATGCTAATTGTCTCATTACCACCCAGGCTAAAATCAGTGCCTCAATTAGCGTTGCTAATGAAGAATGAGATGAGAGAGAGTGTCCCCATATTGTGAAATCAGACTATGCATTAATGTGACAACTCAAAAACCACTGCGAATAATAACCTCCATGGGAACATCAATGCAAAACATCAGGAAATTCAGTCATTAGACAGGTCCCCATAATGTGCAGCCTTTCTTAGCTTATTTTGTAAAGGACTGGAAACTACATGGGAAGAAGCTTATAGAAACTCACAGAAGAGTTAGTGGGCCCTGTTTTTGAATCAATATGTTCATTTATGTAATGTTTTATTGTACTGAACTACAGAGTAACAAATACACTTATTAAAAACCAAATAATAATAAGGTGC